>CAUJRU010001765.1:0-116547 GCA_963277665.1 Viscum album
AGAAGCAAGTGGATTTTGAAATTTTCAGTGATTTTTTAGGATTCTTATGGTTTTTTCAGTTTTTTGGGACTTTGAGATGTTTAGGGTTTATAGGGTTCTATGGTTTTGTGTTTTTTTGGTTTTGGGGGTTTTATTGAGTTTTTATGGTTTTAAAAGTGTTTTAGAGTTTTTATCATTTTAGGAGTTTAATGTACTTTTTGAGTTTTATGGGGTTTTAAGGGTTTTATAGGTTTTAGGGGTTTTTAAAAAAAATTAGCAGTTTTATGGGTTTTAGTGTTTTTAGGGTTTTTAAGGTCTTTTATGGGCCTTTAGCACATTTGTTTTGGTTTTTTACGGGTAATTAGTATTTTAGGTTTTAATGCTTTTCTTAGGGATTTTCAGGGGTTATAGGGTTTTTTATACTTTTTTGGGATTTTTAGGGAATTTTCAAGATTTTTATGGGTTTTTTTCAATTTTAGTATGATTGAGGGTTTTTAGGATTTTTAGGTGTTCTTTAATATTTAGGAGGTTTAAGTGTTTTTAGGGTTTTAAGGCTTCCTTAGGGGTTTTCAAAGTTTTAAAGATTTTTTTATGTTTTTAGGTTTTTAGGGGATTTTAGGAATAATTTTGGGTTTTTAAAGCTTTTAGGGATTATGAGGGAATTTTAGGGATTCATGAGGTTTTATGGTTTTTTTGAGTTTTTAGGGGTTTTATGTTTTTTTATATTTTTTGAACACTATTAGGGATTTAAAGGATTTTTAAAGTTTTTAGTGGGTTTTAATATTTTAATGGGGTTTTAGTGTTTTTATAGATTTTAGGTGATTCTTTGGTTTTTAGTGAATTTAGTGGTTTTTGGGTCTTTCGATGATTTTTAGGGTTTTAATCCTTTTTATTTTTTTAGGGTTTTAATGTGTTTTTAGGGTTTTTAGGGTTTTTAGCATTTTTAGGGTCTTTAATGGTTTTTGGATTATGTAGGTTTTTAGGGAATTTTTAAGGAATTTTTAAGATTTTTATTTTTTTTGGGGGTTTACAGATTTTAGGATTTCTTGGGGTTCTAAGGTTTTTATTATTTTTAGGTTTTTAAGGGGTTTAATCAATTTTAGGGTTTTAAGGTTATCTTAGTGATTTTCAGGGCTTTTAGAATTTTAGTGATTTTTATATTTTTTTGAATTTTTATGGGGTTTTAGGGAGTTTGAGGGTTTTAGATTGAGGGTACGGATTTTATGTTTTTTTTTTGTTTTTTATGGGTTTTAGTTTTGTTTTAATTTTTCTTAGGTTCTTTGGGGTTTAAAGGGGGTTTAGAGTTTTACGTGGGTTTTTTAGTTTTTATGGATTTTTTGAGTTCATTAAGGATTTTTTGGGTTTTATAGTTTTACGTTTTTTAAGTTTTTTCTAGTATTTCTTATATTTTTAGGGTTGTTGAGGGTTTCTAGGTTTTTAAGGTTTTCTAAGGGTTTTTCATTATTTTTACGAGTTTTAATGTCTTTTGAGAATATTAGGGGTTTTAATGATTTTTATGATTTTTTTGGGAATTTGATTGTTTTTTGGGGTTTTTTGGGTTTTAGGATTCATTGGTTTTTTAAGGTTTTAAGTTTTTTTATATTTTTAAGGTTTTATTATAATTTTTCAAGATTTTTTGGGGTTTTTATGTTTTTAGGGATTTACGGGGCTCTAATGGTTTTAGGGGTTTTTAGGGTTTTATGGTCTTTTCAGGTTTTTAAAAGTTTTTAGTGTTTTTTGGGGTTTTATGGAATTTTATAGTTTTTTATACATTTTTATGGGTTTAAAGGTTTTTAGTGTTTTGAGAAATATTTTAGGGGTATTATTGTCTTTAGGGATTTTACGCTTTTTATGGGTTTATGGTTTTTAGAGTTTTAGGTTTTTGGGGGTCTTTTTGATGTTTTTTAGAATTTTTAGTATTCTATTTTGTTTTTTTGGATATAAGTGTTTTTATGTTTTATGGTTTTCTTATGGTATTTTGGGATTTTAAGGGGTTTTTTATGTTTTTATAGATTTGTAATTTTTTTTGTTTTTTTATTATTTTTAGTTTTTGAGGGATTTTGATTCGGTTTAGGGTTTTTTTGTTTTTAGTGGGTTTTATGGTTTTAGTATTTTCTATGTTTTAGGGGTTTAAGTGTTTTTATGTTTTTATGTTTTCCCTAGAGTTTTTATGGGTTATTTTTGGATTTTATTGGATTTTTATGGTTTTTAGGTTTTATAGAGATTTTGAGGGTTTTTGGTTTTTGGTTTTTTGGTTTTTAGTGCATTCAAGGTTTATTTCAGTTTTTAATGTTTTTACAATTTTAAAGGGTTATTTAAATTTTAGTTTTTTTAGGGTTTTATGGTGTTTTAGGATGTTTTAAGGTTGGCAGGGGTTTATGGTTTTTAGGGGGTTTTAGGGTCCTTTTCGATTTTTATATGTTTTTTTAGTTTTTTAGGGGTTTTAGGTGTTTTTAGGTTTTTAAGGCTTTAATAGAGTTTTTTGTTTTTAAGGTTTTTTACATTATTTGATATTTTTATTTTTTTTTAGGATTTTTATAGGTTTTTAGGCTTTTTAGGTGTTTTGAGGGTTTCTAGGGTATTTTAGGTTATTTAGCATTTTTTACATTTTTAGGGGTTTTAAGATTTTTTAGGATTTTATTGTTTTCTTATAGATTTTTATGGTTATAAGGTTTTTTTATGTTTTTAGGTATTTTTAGGGATTTTTTAGGATTTTTATTGTTTTTAGGTTTTGTAGGTGTTTTTTGGGGTTTTATGGGTTTTAAGGGATTTATGGTCATTTCGTGTTTTTAGGTTCATACGGATTTGATAGGGTTTTTCTTGTTTTTTAGGGTTTTTATGTATTTTGGGATTTTGAGGGGTTTTACATTTATTTTGGGTTTTTAGGGGACTATTGGATTTTAGGGTTTTTTGGAGTTTTTATGGGTTTTATGGTTTTTTAGAGTTTTTAACATGTTTAGGGCAAAGAAGGCTCGGGTCTAAGCTATTCATGGCACCCCCCCAAATTTATTAAAAAAAAGACACAAAGACACTGCAGACAAGGGAGGGGAGGGATCAACCGATCCACACCCAAAACCCCTTACGACCTCAGCCAAAAGTCCCCAAAAAGAAAGGAAGAAAAACAAAAATCAAGAATGACATGTCAAAAAAGTCCAAAAGGAAAGGCACACAAGGGGAGGATCAGTCGACATCGCCACCAAAATCATCCAGCTCTGCACCACGATACCCTATGCCCACACCAAAGAAGTCACCCCCATCAGCAAAACTGAAATCTGACTCAGCACCCATGTCTGTGGAATCCCATCCAAACTCAAAATCCTCTTACATGCCAAGCCTGGATATCAACTTCATCCTAGCCTTCTCTTGATCAGCGAAAATTGAAATCCGCTCTCTCTTATTAACTTTTAGATTATTTCTGACAACTCTTGAAGAGGCCCTAGTTTCCATGGGACATGGGAGGGAAGAATAATCCCTCATATGTCTTCGCCTCGGAGGGGAGGAAGTGGATCCGGCTTCAACACCTGCCTTCACCCAAGTGACACCATCGCTGACAGCCGATGGTGGGTTCCCTTTCTTACATTCTAACCCAGGAGTTTCATCACCTCTCCCAGTTCTTTCCTCTTTTGACCAGACCATAGTAGCGTTTATCCATCGATTAGCCTTAGCAAACCTCTCCCCAATACTCTTAGCTTCATCCACAAGTGGGAACCTTTCCCGTTCAACCCACACCATCTCACACAACTGCACACAATTATTATTAGCAGAGGGAATACCATAGAGGACCATAGCCCTCTACAGGTTCATGGATAGATCACCAGCGTTGCCAACATTCCCCAATAGAGGGCTCAAAATCTGAGCACTGAAAAGCTCCTCAGCACTGCTACTGCTGTCGAGGGAGGGGATAGCCCAGGCTCCATGTCAGGTCCTTCCATGCCGGGACACCCAGAGAGAACCTGAGGGGAATCACGCCAATTTGTGTATTTCACCCTGGGGATCCAGGTCTCCTCTTCTGCCATATTCCTTTCCTTAGCTGAAGACATGATCCACTCATACCCATTACTCGGGCCCTGATCAACCACTGCCTCCTTCACGACACATGCTACCAGCACATCCACCAATGCGGGCTCTACCAGGGCTGCAACCTGGAAATTGTCTGGAGCAGTCGTAGTAACCTTAACTGCTAAAAATGATCCATTAGGGCTTTCATTATCCTTCAAGCCAGCTGTATCATCACGTCCCAGTTCAAGAGCACGGGGATCCTCCATCTGATCATTCCCTTTCCAGACGCCCATCATAGCAGCCTTCCCTAAATCTGTCTGCCTCCTAGGGGATTCACCACAACTGTGAACACCTTCAGCAGAAACCCGATTATCCCTCTCAGCCAGTAGCACTTCCTCCTCATCATAATATCCCGAAACACAAGCACCTCCAGCCAGACTTACCATGAACCCACCCGAATCCCTCAGGGAAACCTCTAAATCACTTCTAGCCAGAAAAGCAGAAGAGCAGGGAACATCAGCAACCAAAGTTTGGGAGGATAATGGATCATCCACCCCCGTTTACCCCTTCACCTCCATCATAGGGAGGATTATCTCACCAGAAGACATGTGATCCAAATAAGCACCACCCATGACAGGGCCAGAACAGCCTCCATATTGGACACTGTGCCCAAAGCTCCAACAAGAAGAGCAGAACACAGATCATTGCTCAAAGATAACAGGTTGTCTCCACCTAAGTTCTTCCCCCACTGCAATCCAGACATCATCCATAGGGGATTAAAGTATTTTTTTATTTTTTTAGGGGATTAAAGTAATTTTATGAATTTATGGTTTTTTTTTGGATTTTCAGGGTTTTTATGGTTCTTTACATATTTTGGATTTTTAGAATTTTCTATGGTTTTTTAGGTTTTTAGGTAATTATATGGTCATTATAGGATTTTTTGGGTTTTTATGGTTTCAAATTTTTTTATTTATTTTACGGGGTTTATGTGTTTTTATGTTTTTATAGTTTTATTAGGGATTTTCAGGGTTTTAGAGGTTTTTTTACATTTTACGGTAATGAAGTGAATTTTTTAGGATTTCTATGGTTATTTAGGGTTTTAGGGACTTTTAGGGTTTTAAATATTTTAATGTGTTTAGTGTTTTGAGTGATATTTAGTTTTTAGGGGTTTTGAGTGTTTTTAGGTATTAAGTATTTATTATGGGTTTTTGAGATTTTAGGGTTTTTTACATTTTTAGGGATTTTTAGGAATTTCTTATGTTTTTATGGTTTTTAGGATACTTAAGGATTATGATGGATTTTATGGATTTTATTTTTTTAGGTTTTTTATGGTTTATAGGATTTTTACAGTTTTATGGTGTTTTTATGATTTTAGTTTATTTTTAGTTTTATAGTGTTTTTAAGGATTTTCATATTTTTTATAAGTTTTTTTGGGTTTAAATGGTTTTTTGTAGTTTCTAGTGGGGTTTTAATGGTTTTATGGGGTTTAATGGGTTTTAATATTTTTAATGTTTTTTTTGTTTTTAGGGGGTTTTAGGGGTTTATGGTCTTTTATGGTTTTTAGTATTTTTCAGTTTTCTGGGGGTTTAAAGTTATTTTAGGATTTTAAGAAATATTTATGGTTTTTTAGGATTTTATGGTTTTCATTTTATGATTTTAGGAATTTTTAGTCATTTTGTAGGTTTTTAGGTTTTTTTAGTTTTATTGAAATTTTTAGATTTTTTTGGATTAAAAGTGGTTTTAGGTTTTCAAGTTTTCATTCGAATTTTTACGGTTTTAGAAATTTTAGGGATTTTAAAATATTTTTATGGTTTTAGGGTTTTAGGGATTTTAAGGGTTTTTTGGGGTTTTTTGGTTTTTTTGGTTTCTATGTTTTTTTTCGAGTTTTTAGGGTTTTATGAATATTTAGAGTTTCTAAACATTTTTAGGGCTTAAAACTTTTTTTAAAGTTTTAGTTGGGTTTTATGGTTTTCCGTCGATTTTTATGTTTTTTAGGGTTTTTTTAGTTTTTAGGATTTTTTTGAGTTTTTTGATTCTTTTTATAGTTTTTAGGTGTTTAATGATTTTTTTGGTTTTTATGGATTTCTAAGGGGTTTTTAGTTTTTTTACAGGTTTTTACATTTTTAGGGATTTTAGGTATTTTTATTGGTTTTTATGGATTTATTGATTATGTCGGTTTTTTTTATTTTTAGGGTTTTTATGGTTTTTATGGTATTTTTGGTTTTTAGAATTCATAGATTTTTAGGGGATTTAATTGTTTTATGTTTTTAATTTATTCTTAGTGTTTTTAGGGGTTTTTATGTTTTTAGGGATTTTAGTACCTTTTTAGGATTTTTATTTGCCTTTAGGGGTTTTTAGGATTTTGAGGGTTTTCATGGGTTTTAGGGTTTTTATGGTAATTTAGGGTATTTTATGTTTTTAGGGATATTAGGACCTTTTTAGTATTTTTATAGTATTTTAGGGGTTTTCATTATTTTGAGGGTTTAGAGGTTTTTAGGGTTTTTATGTTCTTTTTGGTTTTTTAAGTTTTAAAATTTTTAGGGTTTTAAAGGGTTATTATATTTTTTAGTGGTTTTTGGGGGTTTTTTGGGTTTTTAAAGGCTTTTAGGTATTTTTATGACTTCTAGGGTGTTTTCGGATTTTTAATGTCTTTATGGGTTTTAAGCATTTTCAGGTATTTGTGGGTTTAAGTGTTTTTATGTTTTTATGTTTTTATGGCTTTTAGAGGTTTTAAATGTTTTAGGATTTTTATTTTTTATGTCTTTTTATGAATTTTTGAGGATTTTAATGAATTTTAGGGTTTTTAGTGAATTTGATGATTTTTAGTGTTTTTAAGGGTTTTAGCAGTTTTAGGGATTTTATGTTTTTTAGGTTTTTTGAGGTTTTTAGATCCTTTTGAAGGGTTATTACATTTTTATATTTTTAGGGATTTTCATTATTTTTATGGTTTTTATGGTTACTATTCATTATGAGGGTTTTTAGGTCTTTTTAGGGTTTTATGATTTTTATGGTTTTCTAAAAAATTTCGGTGTTTTTTGGGTTTTTAGTCTTTTTAAGGATTTTTTTATTTTTTTAACATTTTATTGGAATTAAAGGGGATTTAGTATTTTTAGTAGTTTTAGGGATTTTATATGTTTTAAAGGGTTTTAAGGTTTTAAGGGGTTTTTAGAATTTTTACTCTTTTTAGGGTTTTTATGGTTTTTTTTATTTTTTAGATTTTTAGTGGTATTAAGTGTTTTTAGGTTTTTATTTTTTTCTTAGGTGTTTTCATTATTTTTAGGGTTTTTACATTTTTAGGTATTTTTAAGTATTTTATGATATTTTATGTTCCTTAGGGATTTTGAGTGTTTTTTGGTGTTTTAGGGTTTTTTTTGTGTTTTAGGGTTTTTGTGTTTTTTAGAGCTTTTATAGTTTTAGAGTTTTTAATGTTTTTAGAGATTTAAAGGGTTTTTTGAGTTTTTAGTGGTTTTTTTCGGTTTTAAAGTATTTTAAGGGTTATTTAGGTTTTTAGGGGTTTATATGGTTTTTAGGCATTTTAGGTGTTTTAGGGTATCTGTATAGTTTTTTGGGATTTTTTTTTTGTATTTTATGAATTTAAGGTTTTTTAGGGGTTTTTATGTTTATATAGATTTTTAGGCATCCTTTAGGTTTTTATATTTTTTAGGGTTTTTAGGTTTCTTGAGGGATTTTTAGGTTTTTAGGATCATTAGGGTTTTTAGCTTGTTATAGGTTTTTATGGGTTTTAAGAGATTTATGGTTTTTAAGGGGTTCTTATGGTTTTTAGGGTTCTTAGGATTTTTTATGGTTTAAGAGATTCTTGTGGATTTTTATGATTTTTACGGGTTTTAGGATTTGTAGGTATTTTTAGGGATTAGGGGTTTTACAGTTTTATGGATTTGTATGGGTTTTTTTTATTTATTTATGGATTTATAGGTTGTTGTAGATTTTTTAAACATTTTTAGGGTTTCAAAGGGGTTTCAAAGTATTTAGTGGTCTTTTAGGGGTTATATGAATATTTAGGGGTTTTTAAGTTTTTAAGGGGTTTTATGTTTTTTAGGGGATTCTAGGGTTTTTAAGGTTTATTAGAGTTTTTTATGGTTTTAGTAATTCTTAGGTTTTTAGGGGTTTTATTTATTTTTTGGATTAAGGGTTTTATTAGGGGTTTTCAGGTTTTTTTAAATTTTTTGTGATTTTATGTCTTTTTTAGGATATTTAGGTTTTTTTTGTTTTTATTGATTTTTAGGGGGTTTAGAGGGGTTTAGGGGTTTTTAGCATTTTTAGGTTTTTTGTGGATTTAAGAGTTTTTAGGTTTTTAAGGTTGTCTTAGGGGTTTTCATAGTTTTAGGGTGTTTTAAATTATAAGTGAATTATTTGAATTTTTAATGGATTTTTAGGGGTTTTATTATTGCGGGGAGGGGGTTTCATGGGTTTTTTGAGTTTTTTGAGGTTTTAAGGTTTTTAGAGATTATTAATGTTTTTACAGTTTGAATATTTTTTAATCTTTTTAGTGGTTCTAGGTGTTTTATAGTTTTTTTAGTATTTTCAATGGTTTTTAAGAGTTTGTATAGGTTTTACGTGTTTTTAATGGTTTTAAAGAATTTTTAGTGTATTGGGATTTTAGCATTCTGTAGGGTTTTGGGGGGTTTTAATTGTTTTTAGGGTTTTATGGTTTTCTTATGGGGTATCAAGGTTTTTTTGGGGATTTTACGTTTTTTGTGCTTTTTAGGGATTTTGGGGGATTAATGGGGTTTAAATATTTTTTTTGATTTTGATGGTTTTTATGGTTTTTATGGTTTCTAAGGGTTTAGGGTTTTTATTATTTTTAACATTTTTTTACGTTTTTAGAGGTTTTATGTGTTTTTAGGATTTTAAGGTTTCATTAAGGGGTTTCAGGGTTTTCAGGGGTTTTTATGTTTTTATGAATTTCTAAATCTTCTTATGATTTTTATTATTTTCTTGGGTTTTTAGAAATTTTGAGGGGTTAAGGTGTTTTTTGGTTTTTTGGGTTTTATTAATTTATTTAGGGGTTTTATGGTTTTTAGAGTTTTTTTAGCTTTTTTGGGGTTTAAAGGGGTTTTAGGGTTTTAGTGGCTTTATTGGTTTTTATGGGGTTTTAGGGGTTTTATGGTTTTATGTGGATTTATGGTTTTTAGGGGTTTTAGTGTTTTAGGGCCTTTATAGGGTTTCTTTGGGAATTTAGCATTTTTTATGGTTTTTTAGTTTTTTACATGTTTTTATGTTTTTAAATCTTTCTTATGGTTTTAGGGTTTTATTATGTTTTAAAGGATGTTTATGAATTTTTTAGGATTTTTATGGTTTTTTAGGATTTCTAGATATTTTGACGGTTTTTATGGGTTTTTAAGGTTTTAAAGGGTTTTTAGGGTTTCTTTAGCATTTTTAGGTTTTAGGGGTTTTATGTTATTTTACGTTCTTAATTTTTTCATAGGGGTTTTTTTTTGGGTTTTTATGTTTATACAAATTTTTAGAACTTTTTTTCTGTTTTTAGGGATTGTAACGGTCTTTTCAGTATTAGGGTTTCTTATAATTTAGGTTTTTTTATTACTTTTTTGGTTTTTTTGGATTTCAAGTGATTTTGAGGGCTTTTAGGGTTTTTAGGTTTTTATGGTTTTTTAGATATTTTAAACATTTTTGGGGCTTGTAGGGGTTTTAGAGTTTTTAGTGGAATTTTAGGGTTTTTATATTTTTTATGTTTTTTATGTTTTATATGGTTTTATTTGTTTTCATAATTTTAAGGCTTTTTAGTTGTTTTATGTATTTTATTTTTTTATGGTTTTCTTAGGGTTTTTCATTTTTTTTTGTATTTTTCCATTTTAATTGTTTTTCAAGGTGTTTATGGTTTTTTGGAATTTGGAAGGGTTTTATGGTTTTTTATGTTTTTAGCATTTTATGGGTTTTAAGTGTATTTTATTATTATGGTTTTCTTAGGGGGTTACAATATATTTATTTTCATTAATTTTTTAGGGGTTTTAGGGATTTTTATGATTTTTTTTGATTTTTAGTGTTATTTATGGATTTGGAGTGTTTTCGGGGTTTTTTTGGATTTTTTGGGGTTTTTGGATTTTTTAGGGTTTTAGGGGTTTATGTGTTTTTGTGTTTATATGTTTTTAAATAATTTTCACGGGTTTTAGGGTTTGTAATGTTATTATAAAATTTTAGGTCTTGTTTAAAAATTTTAAGGTGCTTTAGTGTTTTTACGGATTTTTAGGGGTTTAAGGTTATTTAGGGTATTTAGGTTATTTATAGTTTTTTGGGGTTTTAGATTATTTTTAATTTTTTTATGGTTTTTATGGTTTTTATAATTTGTTTAACATTTTAGGGGTTTAATGGGTTTTTAGAGTATTTGCGGTTTTTAGGTATTTTTTGGGGTTTTAGGGTTTTTTTAAAATTTTAGGGGTTTTATAATTTTTAGGGGTTTAAGGTTTTTAGGGTATTTTTAGTATTTTAGGGTTTTTAGAGTTTATATGTTTTTAGGGTTTTAAGAGTTTTTTTTTTGTTTTTAAGGTCTTCTTAGGGGTTTTCAGGTTTATTAGTGTTATTTACGTTTTAAAGGTTTTTAGTGTTTTTTTATTTTAATTGTTTTTAGGGGTTATATGGATTTTGAGGGTTTTTAGGGTTTCTATAGTTTTTATTTCTTTTAGTGGGTTTTTTTGTGTTTTTTAGGGCTTTTAATGTTTTTTATATTTTTTTATGTTTTGGTGGTTTAAAGGGTTTTTAGTGTTTTTAGTGGGTTTTAGGGGTTTTGCGAGGTTTATGGTTTTTAAGGTTTTTAGGGTGTTTATCATTTTTATGTTTTTAAGAGTTTTATGCGTTTCTATATTTTTAAGGATTCCTAAGGGTTTTCACGGTATTAATTTTTTTTAAAAAAAATTTTTGGGTATTTAATTTTTTTTTGTATTTTAGGATTTTTAGGGATTTTAGGGTGTTTTGGTTTTTTCTTAGGGGTTTTTGGGTTTTATGGTTTTTTTTAGTTTATTTTGGGTTTTGGAGGTTTTTTTGGAGTTTTTAACATTTCCGGGGTTTATTTGGATTTCACGGGTTTTGTGGTTTTTATGTGTTCTAGGGTTTTTAATGTTTTAGGGGTTTTATGGTTTAGGGGTTTTTAGGGTTTTAGGGGGGTTTTTTGGGTTTATTGTTTTTTTAGGTTTTTAAGAGTATTTAAGTGTTTTTTGATTTTTATGGTCTTCAAAAAAAATGGGTTTTTAACGTTTTTATGGATTTTTTTGGATTTTTAGGATTTTTATTAGTTTTTAGTGTTTTTAGATAATTTGAAGAGATTTTTTGGTTTCTTTTTTTTGGGTTTTATTGTTTTTTTGAGTTTTTATGGTTTTAAGGGGTTTTAAATTTTTTTAATGTTTATAGGGGACTAAAGGGTTTTTAGGGATTTTGGTCAGATTTTAGGGGGTTTATGTGATTTTAGGGTTTTATGGGATTTTAGGGTTTTTTATTTTTTATGGGTTTAATGGTTTTAAGGGGTCTTAAAATTTTTTATGGGTTTTTATGGTTTTTATGATTTTTTAGGTTTTTAGGAGTTTTAAGTGTTTTTTTGTTTTTAAGAATTTAAAAGATTTTATAGGGTTTTTATGTTTTTATGGTTTTTTAGTACTTTTTTGGTTTTTGTGTTTTTATTGATTTTGAGGGGATTTAGGGTATTTTATGGTTTTAGGGTTATTATAGTTTTGTTTTAAGGTTTGTTTTTGATTTTCCAGTTTTTTTATGTTTTTTAGAGTATTTTTGCATTTTTAGGCGTTTAAGGGGTTTTAGATTTTTTATTGGGTTTTATGGTTTTTATGTGTTTTTAGGGGATTTTATGGTTTTTATGTTTTTTAGGGGTTTTATGTTATTTTATGGTTTTTAGGTTTTTAATCAATTTTAGTTTTTATAGGGGTTTTAAGTGTTTTTAGATTTCCATGGTTTTCTTAGGGGTTTTCATGAGTTTTAGGGTTTTCGGTTTTTATGGATTTTTAGCTATTTTCAATTATTTTAATCGTTTTTAGGTTTTTTATGATTATGAGTTGTTTTAGGGGTTTCTATATTTTTTTTTGGGTTTTTAGAGATTTTTTATTTTATAGGGCTTTAAGGGTTGGTAGATATTTTAAACATTTTTAGTGGTATAAATGGTTTTATAGTTTCTAGTGATTTTTTGCGTTATTATGGGATTTTAGGTTTTTATGTTTTTAAGGGATTTATGGTTTTTAGGGATTTTTGGGGTTTTAGGGGTTTTAGCGCTTTTTATGGTTTTTAGGGATTTTTTTGTATATTTATTATTTTTAGGTGTTTTGGGATTTTGAGGGTTGTTAGGGTCATTATGGATTTTATGGTATTTTTTGAGGTTTTATGGGTTTTTTGATTTTTAGGGTTTTGATTTTTTTAGATTTTTTTAACATCTTCAGGGGTTTGAAGGGTTTTTATAGTTTTTAGTGGTTTTTACGGATTTTATCATGTTTTAGGGTTTTAAAGGTTTTTAGGGGTTTTATGGTTTTTACTTTTTTTTTTGTTTTTTAGTTTTTTAGGTGTTTTAATTGTTTTATGCGTTTTAAGGTCTTCTTAGTGATTTTTATGGTTGTTATGTTTTTATGGACTTTTATGGTTTTTTAGAGTTTTTATGGATTTTTAGTGTTTTTAGTTTTTTTAGGGTAGTTAGGGTTTTTAGTGTTTTTTGGTTTTTGGGGTTTTTAAGGATTTTATCTAGTTTTTTTGGGTTTTAAGTATTTTTAGAGTTTTTAACATTTTTTTGGGATTAAAGGGATTTTATATTTTTACTAATTTTTCAGGTTCTTATGGGTTTTAGGTTTTAATGGTTTTTATTGGTTTTTATGATTTTTAGGGTTTTTAGTGTTCTTAGTATTTTTTTTAGTTTTTAGGTTGTTTAAGTGTGTTTTTTTTGATTTTATAAGTATTTTTTAGTGTTTTATAGGTTTTTACTTTTTTAGAGACTATTCGGGATTTTAGGGTTTATATGATTTCATAGGGTTTAAGGAATTTTTTAATGGTTTTTTGGGTTTTTAGGGTTGTTAATGTTATTGGGGTTTTGAGGGGTTTAGTGTCAATTTTTAGTTTTTAGGGGTTTTATGGTTTTTAGAGTTTATAAACATTTTTAGGGGTTTGAATAGTTTTTATAGTTTTTAGATGAATTTATGGTTTTTATAATGTTTATGTATTTTATGGTTTTTATGGGTTTTTTTGGGTTTTTAGGGTTTTTAGGATTTTTAAGGGGTTTCTAGGGAACTTAGTGATTTTTAGGTTTTTAGGGGTGTTAAGTGTTTCTTTGTCTTAAGGGTTTTATAGAGTTTGTATGTGTTTTTTGGGGTTTTGTTTTTTTTGGAATTTAGGGGTTTTATAGGATTTTTATTATTATTTAGGGTTTTTACGGTTTTTTAATGTTTTTATGGTTTTTAGGGTTGTATGGTTTTTTGTGTTTTTAGTGTATAATTATTATTTTTCATTTTATGGTTTTCTAGAGTTTTGTTACCATTTTTCGGATTTAATGAGTTTTGAGAGTTTTTAGTGGTTATTGGGTTTTATGGGGTTTTATGGGTTTAAATGGTTTTTAGGTGTTTTATGTTTTTCTAGGTTATTAAGGTTCTCTAATAATTTTTTAGGAATTTTAGGGATTTTTAATTTTTTATGTATTTTTTAGTGAATTTCATGGATTTTTATGGGTGTTAAGATTTATTTGATTTTTTCGGGGTTTAAAGGTTTTTAAGAATTCTTAATTATTTTTGGTGTTTAAAGGTGTTTCAGGATTTTTTTATACTTTTTGGGGTTTTATTTTTTCTTTGGTTATTTAGGGTTCTTTTCATTTTTAGGGGCTTTAAGGTTTTTAGTGTTTTAAACATTTTTAGTGGTGTAAATGGGCTTTAGATTTTTTAGTGTTTTATGGTTCTAATGTGTTTTAGTGTTTTTAATATTGTATGGGTTCTTATGGTTTTTAGTTTCTTTAAGGATTTTGGGGTTTTTAGGGGTTTTTGAATTTTTTAGGTTTTTAGGGGTTTTAAGTGTTTTTATGTTTTATGGTTTTCTTGATAATTTTCAAGGTTTTTATGTTTTTTTACATTTCAATTATTTTTTGGGGTTTTCATGTTCTTTAATGTTTTCAGTGGTTTTAGGGATTTGAGGGTTTTTAGGGTGTTTTAGGGTTTTATAGTTTTTACGACTATTTTTTGGGTTTTTAGTGTTTTTTTGAGATTTCAGGGTTTTAAACAGTTTTCATATTTTTTAACATTTTTAGGGGTTTAAAAGGTTTTTAGAATTTTTAGTGAGTTTTTATAGTTTTATGGTTTTTTAGGTTTTTATGGTTTTTTTTAGGATTTTTAACATTATCTAGGTTTTTAGGTGTTTTATGTTTTTTAAGTTTTTTATGTTTTTATGTTTTTATGTTTTTCATAGGGGTTTAAGGGTTTTTGGTGATTTTTACATTTTTTAGGATTTTTATAGCCTTTTTAATATTTTTATGTGTTTTAGGGTTATTATGGTTCTTAAAATTTTTGAGGGGTGTTAGGGAATTTAGGGTTTTCTTGGGGTTTTTTGGGTTTTTTATTAGTTTTTTTGGGTTTTTTAAGGTTTTTGGAGTTTTTTTTCTATTTATGGGTTTAAATGTTTTTGTGAGTTTTTAGTGGTTTTAGGGTTTTTAGGATTTTTAAAGGTTTTAGGGTTTTTATAATTTTTAGATTTCTTGGTTTCTTTGGTTTTTACAGTTTTAAGTTGTTTTAGAATTTTATATATTTTTTAGTGGTCTTAAGTTTTTTTATGTTTTTAATGTTTTCTAGGGTTTTCATGTTTTTAGGTGTTTTATGTTTTTAGGTATTTTTAGTATTATTTTGGATTTTTATGGGGGGTTTTAAAGGTATTTTTAAGGTTTTTAGGGATCTTTAGGATTTTCATGGTTTCATGGGTTTTTTTGGGGTTTTTAAGTGTTTTTGAGTTTTGCGGGGTCTTAAGGTTTTGTATAGTTTTTCTAAGTCCTAAAACCCATAAAAAATCTTAAAAGACCAAAAATTATTAAAAAACTAAACACCACTGAAAATCCTTGAAAATACGTAAGAAAACCATAAAAATCAAAAAACACTTAAAATCCATAAAAACATAAAAATGATAAAAACCATAAGAAACCCATAAAACATTCAAAATTCCTAAAAACACTAAAAAATCTTAAAATCTTATAAAAACCCTAAAAAATGTGAAAACAATTAAACCCCGTAAAACATAAAAAATGCTAAAAACTCTAAAAAACCCGAAAGAGGACCTAAAAACCTAAACCCCTAAAAACCATAAAAAACCCTAAAACATTAAAAAAACAATAAAATATCATAAAAACCCTAAAAACCACTGAAATTTCTAAAAACCCTTTAAAACCCTAAAATTCTAAAATGATCTAAAAACGTTTAAAACCCTAAAAACTCAAGAAATTTCTAAAACCCCTAAAACCCAAAAAACCCATAAAAAACCTGAAATCCCTAAAACCCCTTAAAATTCATAAAAACCCTAAGAACCATAAAAATTTTAAAAATCTACATGAATCCATAAAAACACAAAAAAACTATATATTCCCTAAAAAACACTAAAAACATTAAATACATAAAAACACATAAAACCACTAAAACCTAAAAAAACTCTAAAAAACCTAAAACCCCTAAAACCCCTAAAAATCCATAAAAACCGTAAAAACACATAAAAATCATAAAAATCACTAAAAATACCTAACAACGTAAAAAACGTAAAAACCCAAAAAACCCTTAAAAACCTTAAAAACATAAAACACTAAAAACCACAAAAAAACCTAAAAAATTCTAAAAACCCTAAAATCCCTTAAAACCATAAACCCCTTACAACCTTAAAAACACTAAAACCTATAAAACCTCTAAAATCATTAAAACCCCATTAAACCTCTAAAAATGTAAACAAAAAATCCTTAAAACCCCAAAAAACCCAAAAAATCCAAGAAACCTTGTAACCCCCCCAAACAAAATCTGTAAAAACCCTCAAAATCACTAAAAACCTAAAAAACATAAAATCTCAAAAAATCCCTAAAAATCCCTAAAAATTCTAAAAACTCTAGAATCGTTGAAAAACCCTAACCAAACCTTATAAAAATAAAAACCATAACAACCCTAAAAACCTTAAAAAAACTAAAAATCCTAAAAATCCTAAAAAATAAAAAACCATAAAAATGACTAAAAATCCATAAAAACATTAAAAATAATAAAAACCCTAAAAACCAAAATCCCTAAAAACCCTAAAATAAATCAAAATAACTTAAAAACCATAAAATAATATAAAAAACCAAAAAAAATATAAAAAAATCCCTAAAAATTTAAAAAAATGCTAAAACCCAAAAATCCCATATGAAAACCATAAAAACCTAAAATCACTTAAAACCCCTAAACCTTAAAAAAACCCTAAAATCCATTAAAATACCCTAAAACCTTAAAACCCCTAACCCCCTAACCTTAAAAATAATAAAACTCCATAGAAAACCTAAAAAATATCTAAAAATATAACAACCATTTAAACCCCTAAAAATGATAAAAACTCTACAAAAGGGAAGTGTTGGTGGAGATATAGTAGATGTCACCGCTAATGTTGTGCCTCAATTATGTAGGTTTATAGGAGTCCATGGATTCTTTTAATCAACTAGTAGTGCATAAAGGCAATGGTGGTGTCCCTTTACATAATTAGATTGATGGATTGGTTTCTAAGGAGATGGTCCATGAGCAGCAGGTTGTGCAAATGAAGTTGTTTGGTGACATTAATGAAAATCCAGGGAAAACTGCTTGCTCTTGGATTTAGGGTGTTGTTATTGAACATAGGGGTAACATTTTACAAGAGGTATTAACCTATTGTGATGTTGTGAAATCTAGTATAGGGGATGCGGATTATGCTGTTATGCATGACACCATTGTTCCTATAAATGGATATCTAGTTCAGACCATAGTAGATGATTCATTAGTGCTTGAGAGACAGCATGTCGCTCGTTTTTCTTGTAATAGGAATGAGATTGTAGGGGCTTATGTGAAGGTTCCATTGTCTAGTTGACTTGCTTTAATTGGGAGTGGTATGGGGATGGGAGAAGCTTCTATTGCTGCTCAGGAGGAGTACATGCTAGGGAGATTTTTCATGGGGAGGATAAGGGCTTTCATTTGATTCTAATTGGTCCTGGTCACACTGGCTTGGAGTTTTTTAGGAGTTGTACTAGTTTTGAGCAGGATTCAGTGGCATTGAAGGCTCTTGGTGATTACGAGATAGGTGTTTTTCCTTGGGATCAGAATGCTGGTGATCTTGGTCAAGAGTTTGTGGTCTATGACATGATGCAATACGAAGTGTGGGATGAATGTACGTTAAATCAAGAAAACACCTACACCCCGGACATAAAATTATTTTCCATGGGGAGGGTAGAAGGTAAGCTTTAACATGGATATGATCATTAAAGAGAGGGTTTTGATAGAGGAGGAAATTCCATATAGGAAGGAAAACAAATCTGTAGGTGTTACATCAGATCCCCGAAAGACGAAGACAGGGAAAGATTACTCTAGTTTCCCCATGATAGTTTCTAATAGAGCCTCCTCCAAGGCTCCAAAGAATCCTTCTTACAGGGGAGAGAGGCCTACCAAGTTGCAGCTAAATGCAGAGCAGAAAAGGATCAAAGAAAACTACTTTTCCTTATTCATGAAACATGAATCCTAATGGGAGTCTATAGATAATTATGTAGACTTCAGATATGGTGGTGATGGAGACCCGTATGGTGCAACTTCTTATTATGACGGTGGTGGGGATATTGATTTCTATGACATGTGACTACTTTTGGGTTGATTTGTTTGACTTCTCCCCTTCCTTGTATGCTTTTTCTTCTTTCTATTATATTTTAGCGGACTAGGAATAGCCTGGTCCTGTGCCTTCTTCGCTCTTAAACCCTAAAATCCATAAAAATCATAAAAAATATCAAAATAATGTAAAAAACCACTAAAACCCTAAAAAACCCCTAGGAAAATATAAAACATTTAAAACATTTAAAACCCCTGAAATCATAGACCCTAAAAACTCTAAAAACATAAAATACCCTAACACCCATCAAAATCCATAAAAACACTAAAACCCCCTTAAAAATCTCTCTGGTGAGGATGCCACCACTCTCTCCTGGTATCTCCCTCCCGATGTGGAGATCTCAAGGGTTACCTCTTGGAATCCTCTTCAGCGGCTTTGTTGATCTCTTCCAGATCAGTCCTTGTGTTGCAGATGGATTTCTGTTCAAGAGGCATTATCCCCTGGCGAAATCGAGGTAGATGGTCATTGGCGCTGGGTTCCAATGGGTTGTTTCAGGAAATGCAGATGATGGTTTGGTCTAGATTTTTCTTCGTGATGGATGTTTTGTCGACTGGACATAGGTGTGGTTGGCCTGATCTTTAGCAAGACTCTATGGTGGTTTCATCTGGGAGAGTTTTGGCTATGCTTTGGGTGGGTTTGGCGGGCTTCACGACTTCTCAGTGATGGAGCTTACGGCTCTGTTCTTGAATCTATGCTTCATTTTTTGACCCAAGGAGGGTCTTTGTGGCTTTTCAGGCCTCTCTACGGGTCATGGTGGCTGATAAGGGTAACGATGCAGGTTTTATTTTCTAGCTCCGATTTCTTGTTCTTGGATCTTACTGCTGATGAAGGTATGGTCGTACTATGCTATGGTTGGTCTGATATGATGGTCTCTGTGTTTTTTAAATGTGGCTGGTTTGGGTTTGTCTTGCTATTACCGCTGAGTGATGAGTTTAAGGAGTTGTGGATGATGTGGAATGGGTTTAGGTATGGGTTCTGGTGGCCTTTTGTTTCTGATTTTGATGTGATGCTGGAACCGGTTTGGTCAGGAAGAGTTGGTTGTTGGATTCTAAGTTGTTATAAGACATTTTCTGTTGGATGTTGGTTCTTTCATAAGTTTCTGCTGAATTATGGTCGGATATTGAGTTACTAGAAGATGAGCTACAGGACTTTGGCTACCGCTTCCCTTGAGTGGAGGTGGTGTGTGTTGGAAATCTGGTATGGTGTTGTTGATTGGTGTTGGTGCTGCTGGTTTCTGAGGTGGAAGCAGGATGCTGTCTATCGGAATCTGATGGGATGGGCGTTGGATACTGCTTGACTGAGATGAGATGTTGCTGATGCTTTGGAGGTGATGAAGTTGCTAAGTATGGTGATAGTGTTGTTGATGTTGGATGTTGGTTGTTTCTTGGTTGGGACTGCTTATGGATCTTTTTGCTTGGCTTTTTGTGTTTTTTCTTTTTTTGATCTTTATTTTTTGGGGTCTTTTGCATCTTGGGTGTGTAAGGGGTTTTTGGGTGTGGGTTGTTGGACCCCTCCCCTCCCTTGTATTTTATGTCTTTTTCATAATAAAATTGGGGGGGGGGTCAGGAATAGCCTGATCCTCACATCTTCCTTGCCCCTTAAAAATCCCTAAAAATATAAGAAACCCTAAAAACCCCAAAGAACCCAAATAAAACATTAAAACATAAAAATAATAAAAACCCTTATAAATCCAAAAAATTATAAAAACCATTAGAAATTCTAAAAAACCCTAAAATCCTAAAAATCCTAAAGACCTTTAAATACTATAAAAACCCTTTAAACCCGTAAAATTTTTAAGAAGAAAATCCCCTAAGAGATGGCGCCCACATCTCCTAGTTTCTCTCGTGTTTGGGTTCACCAGCGGCGACCGTTCCTTGCATGGTGCTCCTTCGGCGTGGCAATGGATTCCCAGATGTCGGCTTGCTCAATGATGCTGGTTCCCCCTCACGATGTGCATTCTCTATGGTTTGATGGTGCCCCCATAGATCTTCTCAGGTGGAATCTATAGATAAAATCTTCTTTCAAGAACAAGAGGGTCAGATCTAGACATTCTCACATGCGGTGTTACCGAGCATCAGTGGGATGGATCGGATCTTGTCTCACCTCTGTGTGGTGAGTCATATCCATGGAGGTTTTGGTCAGATATGGTCCTACTGGCATGCGACTGTCTAGAGATTTGGTGGTGTAGTTTGGATCTGGTATTTTGTCTCCTGGCGCTTCAGTCCCATGGAGTCTATGGTCGATTCCATTTTTTCCAAAGTACGGCTTTGCTTCTCAGTTGTCTGGGGTAGATTTGGGCCTCTCGAATTGCGATGTTGCAGAACTTTTGGGGATCTAATCGATGGCCTTTGTGGTGGGAGTGTCTGGCTTCAGCAGAGGCTTCAGAAGAGGTTCATGGAGCTTTGCTGTTTAGACGATGTCATAAGCAGTTCTCTAGTGTGGGTTTTCAAGTCAGCTTGGTACCGATTTGTGCTGAAAATTCAGGTACATGCTCCCAGTTCGCCTGATTTATTTTTTCACTTTGTTGTTGATGAAAGTCTTGCCAATTTGTGATGTGTGGATTATCCAATGGATTGTAATTTTTTTGAGTCATGGCATGTTTGGATGTGAGATGTATATCGAGAAGATTTTTTGGTTGTGTGTTGTTGCCTTCTTGGGAGGTGTGAAAGGCTTTTCTGGTTGTTGGGATCTATGGTGATGGATTCTGCTTGATGCTAAGTTGGAATGTGATGAAGCTGTGGGTGCTGGGCATGGGTGCGGGTGGTCCTGTGCTGTTGTTTGTTTCATTAGGTGTGACATATGGAATTTGAGATTCTGGCGGATGGATACTACTTGGATGGGTATAATTTGACAAGGGTGATGGCTGTTGGAAAATGATGTACTAGATTATGGATGATGCTTGGCTAGAAAATTGTGAAGCTATTGTCTATGTATTTGGTGTTGGCGACTTTGTGTTGCTGGCAGTTGTTCTGACAGGTGAGGAGGTGTTGGAGGCTGGAGATAGTGATGTGGGATGCTAGCTGCTGCTTGGATGGGAGGTTCTGAAGGAGATGTTTTTTCATTACTACAGGTTGCTGTTTGGCTGGGAGTTGCTTTTGGGAATGCTGAGGAATAAGATGGTTACAACTGCCTAGATGAGTGGGGATGAAGTGGGTGCCTACGAGGTGAAGGCACTGAATGCTGTGAGGTATCTTGTAGGTATTGGTTACTTCTTGGTAGAGGATCTGGAGCTACCGAATGCTGAAGTTGGATGAGAAGGTGTTGAAGCTTCTATTGTGTTTGGTCTTTTGTGTCTTTTCCTTTCTTTGTTTTTTTTGGGATTTTTTTTGGGTTGGTGTCAATTGACCCTACCCCTCCATCGTCTGTAGTGTCTCTTTTGGTGTCTTTTTTTTCTAATAAATTTTGGAGGACTACGAATAGCCTGGTCCTGCACCTCTTCTTCCCTATATTTTTTAAAAAACACTAAAAAATCATAGAAAACATAAAAAATCTAAAAAACCCCTAAAAAAACATAAAATAAAAAAATCCAAAAACCATAAAACCCTTCAAAATACCTAAAAGTGTAAAAACCATAAAACCCTTGGAAAATACAAAGAAAATATTAAAAATATATAAATACATTAAGCCCCTAAAAACCTAAAAATACTGAAGCCCTTAAAAACCATAAATCCCCTTAAAATCCCTAAAACCCTAAAAAAAAAGACAATCATAAAAAATCGTTAAAAATCCCTAAAAACATAAGAACCCATAAAAACAATTAAAATTCCTAAGAAAACCTAAAAATTTAAATACAATTAATACCCTTAAAACTAAAAAATGAATAAAAACCCTAAAAACCCAAAAACCGATTAAACCCCTAAAAACCTTAAAGATCCCTAAAAACACATAAAAACCAAAAAAAACAACTAGAAACTCAAACTCCCATTTATACCCAAAAAATTTAAAAAAAATGTAAAAACCCAAAAAATTAAAAAAATAAAAAATAATAGTAAAACCCATAAAATCCATAAACCAGTAAAAACTAAAAAAACCAAAAAAACCCTCAAAATCTCGAAAAACCATAAAACCCCATAAAAATCCAAAAAAACCATAAAACTAACTAAAAATGTAAAACTATGAAAACCCAAAATATCCTAAGAAAAAATTAAGAACACTTAAAACACTTATAACCTAAATACACTAAAAACCATAAAACCCCCAAAAAACCCCTAAAAATCCGTAAACCCCTAAAAACCAAAAAAATAATAAAAATCCCTAAAAAACAAAAAATATAAAAAACCTAAAACCCATAAAAACCATTTGAGAACCTTAAAAACCTAATAACACTTTAAATGCCTAAAAATATAAAAAGGATAAAACCACTAAAAACCCTAAAAAGACACTAAAGACCCAAACCCCCTAAAAACATAAAGACCCCTAAAACCCATATAAAATCCCTCAAACCCATTATAAAACTAAAAAACTACTAAGAACTCTAAAAAACCTTTAAATCATTAAAAATATTTTAAAATATTGAAAACCTTAAAATCCCTAAAAAACTCAAAAAACACCCCTAAAACCCAAAAAAATCCAAAATATGTTTTTGGGATTATGGTTTTTTATGGGTGTATTTTTTTATAGTGATTTAATAATATGAAGGTTTTATATAGGTTTTAATGTTTTTAGTGGGTTTTAGGGTTTTACGGGGTTTTAGGGGGTTTTAAAGTTTTATTAGTTTTATGGTTTTTAGGGGGGTGTTGGGTTTTTAGGGTTTCTGGCATTTGTTTTTGTTTTTAGGGGTTTTATATGTTTTTATGTTTTTAAGGTTTTATTAGGGTTTTAGGGTTATTTTTTATGTAGGTATTTTTTAGGAATTTATTTTTTTGATTTTTATGGTTTTTTAGGGCAAGGAAGATGTAGAGGTCAAGCTATTCCCGACCCCCCAAATTTATTAGATAAAAAGACGCAGTAGAAATGGCATAGTACAAAAGGGAGGGGTGTGGTCAATCAACCCACACCCAAAAACCCTGGACAACCCCACAAGACCCAAGAATCCCCAAAAAACCCAAAATACACACACACAAAAACAAAAAAGGCAGAAAATAAAAATCATCTCCAATAGCATCACCCAGCCAGACATCAACCAGCATCACGCAACACCATTATCATCAACCATAACCTCCTTCCCAAGAATATCCACCGCCAACATCACAGGACCATCAACATCAAATTCATTAGTCTCACCATCATTACCTCACCGTGAAGCAGCTACTTCCAGTCAGCTTCTAGAAATTCAAACCTAGTAGTACAACCGGAAACACATCTGTTGCACCCAAAGGCAAGACAGAAACCCGCACCACTCAACATAACCAAATTTTAACATCCACACCAACTCACAACTAAAAACACTACACCACATTGGATCACAATCTAATATAACATCCATAACACATCACAACTTAACCAGGACATCATCGCCAACATGGGGGCAACCATCACCCATGCCCATAACCCAACCGCAGCACCCAAAGCAGTGTCCGACGCCACTCAGTAGAACCAAAAACCAACATCCACAAAAAATTGCAACCAAAAAGACCACCACACATTAAACCACCATCCTACATAGTATCCAAAATGCAACAAAACTTAACGATCCCTTCAGCATTAGCATGAGACAGATCCAAAAGTAAGAAACCATTAAAATGAACCTGCATTACCTGCACAAATCGAGGCAAAGCCGGTCTTATCTGCGCCTCCTGAGCAGATCTGAAATCCCACATCACAGCATGGAACACCATTCCCTCAAAACCATCACAAAGTCGGGGAAACCACCCAGAATAATTCATCCCCAGATCTCCACTGCAAGACCTCGCCTCGCCTTGACAACTCCTAAGCCACCTGAAGCTGATCCACACAAGAACCTGCGACATCGCTTGCTAGAACATCGCTCCACACCATCTATAGAAACAGTAGATTTTTATCACGATCCACAACCCACGATGCCGATGAATCCCCCTCCAACACAAATACACGACTCTTCGCAAGGCTTCCAGAATCACCAAGGAATATCTGACCCACTCCTCCCTAGAATGCAACACTTCGAGCAATTCCGATCTGAGAAACTCCACCATGGATCGGCGATTCTAAAGACCAAAACCGGACCACTTCTCCGTGAAACTGCAAAGCTGCACGTCAGAGAGGTTGGATTTGACCCATTCCTCCATGGTTGACTTCTTCGACTGGGCCTGACACCAGAGAAAAGCAATCTGCAAGGGCACCACATATCCAAAAGAAATATACTACGAGAGGAGGGAGAAGCAAATCTGAGAAAGTTGACGCCTGAGAAGCCAAAACTGCAGGGAATGCAATAAGGCGTCGTGGAAGAAACATCGCAATAGGAGGCACCTTCCTAGGTGAGCGCAAGAGGATCCGGAAGACTCAGCTTCCATCTTCTTTTATGGTTATTTAGGGATTTATAGGGTTTTTAGGATTTTTATGGATTGGGGGTGTTATTTTTTGGGTTTTTAAGGTTTTTAGTGTTTTTTTTAAAACAAAATAGGGGTTTAATGATTTTTAGAGTTTTTAGTTGTTTTTAATATTTTATTAGTTTTTAATTTTTTTAGGGGTTTTATGGTTTTATGGATTTTGGGGGTTTTAAGAGCATTATGGGTTATTAGTGTTTTTAAGATTTTTTAGGGATTTTAAGTGTTTCTATATTTTTAAGGTTTCATTATGGGTTTTCAAAGTCATTTATATTTTTAGATATTTCTACATCATTTTTAGGGTTTTTATCTGTTTTAGGGTTTTTAGGGATTTTCTGGGTTCTTAGGATATTTAGGATTCTTATGTTTTTTTGGGGTTTTAAGGTTTATTTCAGTTTTTAGGGATTTTAACCCTTTTTATAGTTTTTAACATTTTAAGGTTTTAATGGGTTTTATTTTATTAATGTGTTTTATGGTTTAATTGGTATTAGGGGTTTTTAGAGTTTTTAGGGAATTTTAGGGTTTTTATAATTTTTCTGTTTTTTAGGGGTTTTATGTGTTTTTATGTTTTTTAGGTTGTCTTAGTTTTTTTAGGTATTATAATTTTTTTCATGTTTTTAGGTTTTTTATATTTTTTAAAGATTTTAAGGGTTTTATGGATCTTCAGATTTTTAGGGTATTTTAAGGGTTTTAATGTTTTTTAGATTTTTTAACATATTTACTGGTATAAATTATTTTTAGAGTTTTAGTTGTTTTTATTGGTTTTAGGGGTTTGGGGGGTTTTTAGTGGTTTTATGGGTTTTATGGTTTTAATTATCTTTTAGGTGTTTTTAGAGTTTATTGCATTTTTTAGGTTATTAGGATTTTTAGACGTTTTTAGTTTTTTATGGTTTTCTTTGGGATTATGAAGGTTTTAGGGTTATTTAAATTTTTATGGATTTTTAGGGTGTTTATGGTTTCTAAGGGTTTTTAGGTATTTTAGGTGTTTTACAGTTTTTAGGGGTTTAATTGTTTTTTCAGGGTTTTTGTATTTTTTTGAGTTTTTATGGTTTTAAAAGTTTTTATAATTTCTAATCTTTTGAGGGGTTTAAAATATGTTTATATATTTTAATGGGTTATTTGTGTTTTAGGGTTTTTAGGGTTCTTTCGGATTTTAGGGCTTTTACGATTCTTAGGTGTTTTTAGATTTTCAAGGTATTTTAGTGTATTTATATTTTTTTATATTTCTAGGGGTTCCAAATGTTTTTAGGTTTTTATTAAGGTTTTTATGGTTTTTATAGTTTTTCTGCTTTTAGGGATTTTATTACTTTTTTAGGTTTTTTTTAGGATTTCTATGGGTTTTATGTTTTTAGGGATCTTTAGGTGTCTAAGGTTTTTGTGGTTTTTAAGTTTTTTAAGTGTTTTTAGCAGTTTTTATGTTTTTTAAGGGTATTAAGTGATTTTAGTATTTTACGTTTTTCTTAGGGTTTTTCAGATTTTTTATTTTTTTTCATTTTTAGGGTTTTTTTATGTTTTTTTAGGTTTTTTTATTTTTAGTGTTTTTAGGGATTTGTAGGGTTTTTATCAATTTTTACAGTATTTATGGTTTTATAGTTTTTTTGGTTTTTAGGATTTTTCTTGTGTTTTAAGGGTTCTAAGAGTTTTTTAACTTTTTTAGGGAATTAAATTTTTTTATGGGTTTTATGGTTTTTAGGGTCTTTAGGGTTTTTTAGGGTCTTTTAGGGTTTTTAGCATTTTTATGTTTTTATGGGTTTTAAGTGATTTTTAGTTTTTATTTTTTTTAGGAATGATTCATGTTTTTAGGGTTTTTTATATTTTTAGTTATTTTGAGAAAAACATTTTTGGATTTTTATTATTTTTAATGTTTTTAGATATTTTGAGGGATTTAGGGTTTTATCTTTTTTTGTGTGTTTTAGGTTTTTTTAGAGTTTTTAGGGTTTTCAATGTTTTCTAGAATTTTTTAATGTTTTTAAGATTTAAAAGGGATTTTAGAGTTTTTAGTTCTTTTTAAGGGTTTTATGGGTTTTATGGTTTTCTATGGTTTTTAGAGGATTTATGGTTTTTAGTGTTTTTAGGGTTCTTATGGGTTTTTAGGTTTTTAGGTTTTTAAGTGTTTTTTGGTTTTGAAGGTTTTCCTAAGGTTTTTAATGGTTTTTAGGGTTTCTTACATTTTTAGGGTTTTTTAGGGATTTTAAATAATTTTATTTTTTTCTCGTGTTTTTAATGATTTTGAGGGTTTTTAGTGTTTTTAGAATTTTTTGGGTTTTTTTGGTTTTTAAGGAGGTTTTTTTTACTTTTTAGGGGTTTTAGTGATTTTGATAGTTTTAGGATTTTTCTTGTTTTTTTTTGGTATAGGTTTTTTTATTTTTTATGGGTTTTAATGTTTTTTAGATATCTTTTAACATTTTTAGGGGTTTAAAGGGTTATGATGTTTTTCGGGGTTTTATGGAATTTTAGGGTTTGTTTATGGTTTTTAAGGATTTTTATGGTTTTTATGGGTTTTTGGGATTATAGGTTCATTTTAGGGTTTTTAGCATTTTTAGGGGTTTAATGTGTTTTTGGGATTTTAGGTTTTCTTATCGTTTTTAGATTTTTTTAATATTTTTTTCATTTTTTGGTATTTTTGGGCATTGTTAGGATTTTTATGGGTTTTTAGGTTTTTTGGGATTTTTATGGTTTTCAGAGTTTATTGGTGTTTTAATATTTTTCAAGGTTTCTAGAATTTATTATGTTTTAATAGGTTTTAAACTTTTAATTTTTTTCATAGTGTTTTTTATGGTTTTTAGAGTTTTTTATATTTTTAGGGACTTGTAGGGAATTTTTAGGGTTTTATGGTTTTTACAATTTTTATTTTCTTTTAGGTTTGTAATGTTTTCTTAGGGCTTGTTGGGGATTTAGGGTTTTTTTTGTAATTTGAGATATTTTTATAATATTTTGGTTTTTATGTTTTTAAGAATGTTGGGGGGGTGTATGGTTTTTAGGTTATTTAGGTTTTTTTGGGTTTTAGGGGTTTTGAGTCTTTTTATTGGTTTTAAGGTTTTTTAGAGTTTTTTAGCATTTTTAGGTTTTAAGTGGTTTTTAATATTTTTTTATTTTTAATGTTTTGTTAGGGATTTTCAATTATTTTGGCGTTTTTTATATTTCAATGGTTTTTAGCGATTTTTTGATTTTTATGGGGTTTTAGGGGTTTTAGTGATTTTGAGGGGTTTTATAGTTTTTTGTGGTTTATTTTTTTTGGTTTTGGGGTTTTTTTTTGAGTTTTTGGGGTTTTCATGTTTTTTTAAAGTTTTTAAACATTTTTTAGGGTTTAAAGGGTTTTTATAGTTTTTAATAATTTTTAGGGATTTTATGGGACTTAGGGTTGTTAAGGTTTTTTGTGGTTTTATGGTTTTTAGTGTTTTTAAGGTTTTTAGGGGGTTTTGTGTTTTTAGGTTTTTAGGGGTTTAAATTGTTTTTAGGCTTTTAAGGTTTTGTTGGGGGTTTGGGAGGGTTTTAGGTTTTTTATGCTTTTAGTTAATTTTAGGGATTTTTTATGATTTTATGGGTTTTATGATTTTTGGGGATTTTGAGGTTTTGGGGGGTTTTAGGATTTTATGATTTTTTTGGGTTTGTGGGTTTTTTTAAGTTTTTATAGAGTTTTATGGTTTTACAGTTTCTTAACATTTTTAGGTGTTTTAAGGGTTTTATATTTTTTTTGTTTTTAGGGATTTTATAGAGGTTTAGGTTTTTTATGGGTATTATGGTTTTTAGATATTTTAAGTTTTTGGGTTTTTATCATTTTTAGTAATTTTAAGTGTTTTATGTTTTTCATGTTTTCATCGTGTTTTCAATGGTTTTAACGTTTTCTTTACATTTTTAGGGTTTTTAGTAAATATTTGTTTTTAAGGGATTTAGTGATTTTCAAGGTCTTTTAGGGGTTTTGGGAATTATAGTGGTTTTTAGGGTTTTTAGCATTTTTAGGTTTTTAAGGGTTTTTTGTGTTTTTAGGGTTTTATGGATTTCTTTGGGTTTTTATTGGTTTTTACATTTCTACGGATTTATAGAGATTTTTAGGATTTTTATGGTTTTTAGGGATTTTGAGTGTCTTATTGGTTTTTAGGGTTTTTATGTTTTTATGGTTTTGTTGGTGTTTATGTATTTTTTGAGTTTTCTAGGGTATTTAACTTTTTTAGAGTTTTTTTAAAGTTTTAGTTGTTTATTTGGTTTTATATTTTTTAGATTTTTTTAGGATTGTTTTATTTTAAAGTTTTTTTGATGTTTTTATGGGTTTTTAAGGATTTTATGGTTTTTAGATATTTTATCATCTTTTAGTTTTTTAAGGGTTTTATGTGTTTTTAGGTTTTTAAGGTTTTATTAAGGTTTTCTATGTTTTTTTATATTCTTAGGGATTTTAGGTATTTTTTAGTATTTTTATGGGGTTTTAGGATATTTAGGGATTTTGGACGTTTTTAAAGGGTTTTAGGGTTTTTTGGGGTTTTTTGGGTTTTAATGTTTTAATTGAAATTTTTTTTGTTTTTACGAATTTTGGGATTTTTTTTATTATTTTAGGGGTTTAAAAGGGATTTAGAGTATTTAGTGGGTTTTAGGATTTTAATGGTTTTTAAGGATTTTTATGGTTTTTATGGGTTTTTATAGTTTTTGGGGGTTTTAGTGTTTTTTAGATTTTTAGGTGTTTTATGTGTTTTTAGGGTTTTAAGGTTTTTAGGGGTTTTTAGGGCTTTTAGGAATTTTATGTTTTAAGGTTTTTTAGGGTTTTATGGTTTTTAGGAATTTTATGTATTTTGAGGGTTTTTTGGTTTTTTGGTTTTTTGGGTTTTAAGGTTTCTAGAATTATTTAGGTTTTTAGGTGTTTTATGTGTTTTGAGGATTCTATGGTTTTCTTAAGGGTTTTCAAGGGTTTTGGGTTTTTTTACATTTTTATGGATTATTAGAGTTTTTTTATAATTTTAATGATTTTTAGGGTTTTTATGGATTTGGAGGGTTTTAGTGTTTTTTTGGATTTTATGGGTTTTATGGTTCTTTTATGTTTTTAGGGTGTTCACGGTTTTTTAAATTTTTTCAATGTTTTAAGTTTTATAACAGGGTTTTAGTGTTTTTATTAGTTTTTAGGGTTTTATGGGTTTTGATGTTTTTAGGGGTTTTATGGGATTTAGTGTTTTTAGTGTTTTTTTGGGGGTTTTTTGTGTTTTGTAATTTTTTTCATTTTTAGGTGTTTTAAGTGTTTTTATGTTTCTATGGGGATATTTGGGTTTTATGGGTTTTTTAATTTTTTACATTTTTAAGTATTTTTATTGATTTTTTAGCATTTTTATAGTTTTAGGGTTCTTTTGGATTTTGCAGGTTTTTAGGTTTTATGTGTTTTTATGGTTTCTTGGGTTTTTAGAATTGTTTGAGTATTTAGGGGATTTATGGTTTTTTAGAGTTTTTGCAAAAAAAATTAGGTGTTTAAATCATTTTTAGATTTTTAATGGTTTTTATTGTTTTTATGGGGATTTAGGTTTTTGTGTTCTTTTAGGGTTTTCTCTGTTTTTAGTATTTTTAGGTTTTTAGGGGTATTAATTGTATTTATGTTTTTATGGTTCTCTTGGTGGTTTTCAATTTTTTTAGGGTATTTTAAATTTTAAGGGGTTTTAGGGAATTTTTAGGTTTTTATTATTTTTTGGGATTTAGGAATTTCGACTGTTTTTAGGGTGGTTTAGTGTTTTTAGGGTTTCTAGGGATTTTTTGCGTTTTTAGGTTTTTTTATTTTTTTACATTTTTTATGATTTTAGAGTTTTTTAACAGTTTTAGTTGTCTAAATGGGTTTTATTGGTTTTAGGGTTTTAGGGTTTTAATGGTTTTACAGTTTTTTAAGGTTTTTGAGGTTTTAAGGTTTTTGGGGTTTTTAGGGTTTTTAGTGTTTTTAGGTTTTTATCATTTTTATGTTTGTAGCGGATTTAAGTTCTTTTAGTTTTTAATCTTTTATTTGGGTTCTTTAGGGATTTTAAGGGTTTTTTCTTTTTTATGTATTTTTAGGGATATTTTAGGATTTTATGATTTTTGGGTTTTTAGTGATTTTGATTGTTTTTAGAGTTATTATGGGTTTTTGGGTATTTAGGGGGTTTTGATTTTTTTAGTGTTTTAATGGTTTTTTAGAGTTTTTAACATTTTAAGGTGGGTTTAAAGTGTTTTACAGTTTTTATAATTTTGTGGTTATTATGGGTTTTTAGGATTTTTTATGTTTTTTAACGTTTTTTTGGGTTTTAGGGAATTATGAGGTTTTTAGGTTTTTAAGGGTTTTTTTGGTCTTTTAGGGTTTTTAGTTTTTTAGGGGTTTTATGTGTTTTTATATCTTTAAGCTTTTCATATGGGTTTTAATGGTTTTTTTTGGTTTTTTACATTTTTAGGGTTTTTTAGGATTTTTATGGATTTTTCGATATTTTGAGGGTTTTAGGTTTTTTTGGGTTGTATGATTTATTTGGGTTTTTATAGATTTTTTGTGTTTTTCAGGGTATTTATTTTTGTAAGATTTTTTAACATTTTTAGGGGTTTATTGGGTTTTTTGAGTTTTTAGTTGTTTTTTTGGATTTTTTGTGTTTTTATGGGTTTTTTAGGTTTCAGGTTTTTATGGTTTTTAACGGTTTTTAGGTTTTTAGGGATTTATGGTTTTTATGATTTTATGGTTTTTTTAGTGGGTTTTAGAGTTTTTAGGGTTTTTTTACATTTTATAGATTTTTTGGATTTTTTAGTATATTATATTTTTTAAGGGGTTTTACGGATTTTTAGAGGTTTTGGAGTTTTTAGGAATTTTATTAGTTTTTTTGGAATTTAGGATTTTTTTTGACTTTTTTAGGTTTTAAGGTTTTTTAGAGTTTTAAATTATTTTAGGGGTTTAAATGGTTGTAAGAGTTCTTAGACTTTTAATGTTTTTATGTATTTTTAAGGGTTAGAATTTTTAGGGAGTTGTATGGTTTTTATGGTTTTTATGGTTTTTTATCATTTTTTAAGTTTTTTAGGGGATTTAAGTGTTTTAAGGTTTTTTAGGGTTTTTACATCTGTAGATATTTTTTGAGATTTTTAAGGATTTTTATGGTTGTTTAGGGTTTTAGGGTTTTTGAGTGTCTTTAGGGTATTTATGGGTTTTATTGTTATTTTGGGGGTTTTTGGAGTTTTTTTGGGTTTTTTTGGTTTTTTAGGGTCTCTAATATTTTTAGAGTTTTTTCTAACAAATTTAGGGAAGGGAAGATGTGAGGGTCGGGCTATTCCCGACCCCCCAAAATTTATTATAAAGAAAAAGAGACACATAATACAAGGGAGGGGAGGGGTCAAACGACCCACACCCAAAAACCCTTACATCCCAAAACGCAAAAGACCCAAAAAGAGAAATCAAAAAAGAGAAAAGAAAAGACCAAAAAAGAAATCAAATCAGTCAACATCATCACCAAAGTCTGAAACAAAAGCCACATTGCAAGGGTCACCGTCCGCACCACATCCAGAGGCCGCATCATCAAAGCAGGAGTCAGAGTCATCCCACCCTGACTCGTATTCCTCATTAAGTCTAAGGAGCATCAGAAACTTCTCCCTTTGTTTTTCTTGTTCTAGGGAACACTACTGCTCCTGATGATTAACTTTGATTTTCTGCTTAACCACCTTTTGATGACGCCCGGGTAGCTAAGGGTCTGGGGAGGGTGCAGTAATCCCTCTTCACCCTCCTCTTCGAGGAGGCATAGGTGGGACCATCACCTTTCACTTGCTCGAACTCATTGAAACGCTTCCCCACCTCCATGCCATGATCTCATTCTTGATCCGGGATAAAGGATGCTTCATGATTTAGAGGGAACTCAAAAAAATCTTCATGCAGCAGCAAGCTCGGAGCCATTAAGGCAGGTAATTCTACACTCCCAATGACAGCATCCAGCAGTCCTAGCCCATCCTCCCCAGGCAGTACCGTCCCCCCAACATCATGCTAGTCCAAACGGACAGACCTATCAGCCAGGGACTCTTCATGCACCTCCATGGCCATCCCTATCATTTCCTCCGTTGCAGCAGATTCTCCTTGTTTGTGATCATCCCCTGTTCTAGCCCCCTTTTCTTGTCCAAACACATTCCCTTAGGTACTCTCCCCTGATCAGCAACCTCCTCTAAAAGATCTGTTTCCCCCTGCTCCTTCATCGTCCCACAATGCAGCATGCCAGGAACCACCGTAGGTTTTAGAGAACCCACACAAAAAGGATCCCCCTGGCAAGAGGGCATGTTTTCCAGTCCATGAAAATCCCCTTTCCCCTGCTCAGCTTCAATTTTCACCTTTCTAGGAGTAGATGCAAAAACCTTTTCATCACCCTCCTCTTTTTCAGACATTAGCCCTTCCACAGACTCCCCGCCTGCTCGGCCACCACCTTCCTTCTGTCCGGCACCCCCTGCTCATCCATCTTCCCCTGCCCAACTTCAATAGTGCCTTCCCCAGCCTCCACATTACTCGCAGCCAACAAAGCCTACACCTCATCACAATCATTCCCAACACAACTCAAATTCCGCACATTAGCAGCAACCACCAGAGAATCACTCTGGGCGATCCCTCCACCATGTCCAGTGGCAGCGGCCAGCACCCTATTCTGTGATTTCTCAGAAGGTATATCAAATCCTGCATTTTTAAACGTGGGCTCATGCACCTCATCCTCACACTCCAGCCCTTCAAAGCGGTTAAGAGTTGGGACCAAAGCCTGTCTCTGATTCATACTATCGTTAGGGGAAAAAGGCATCCCAGAAGCATCACACTCTATGCCAAGAAGACCTCCAGTAATAAGAAGCATCAAATCACTCCTCAAGAGCTTGTAAATATCACTCACCAAGGGATCTGATTGACATTGAGAGGCCACTTCCGCTATATTGATAGCACCTACTGCATCCCCGTGGCCCTCCAGCACAACCGGACTCACCCCAGACCCATCCTGCCTACTACCACAACGAGCCTCTAGGTCCAGGACACCTGAATGTGGTTTTTCCACCAGCCCATGTGCAACCACCTCTCCCGCCAACTCCATCGGGCCAGACCCATTGCACCACACTGCATCACCCGAAACCCGAGTCTGCTCCAGACTTCCAGCTTGCCCCTACTCCTCTAAGTCCTCATTGCACAACCTTAAGGAAGTGGAACCATCCTCCTTCTGGACTGTCACCTCTTGAGACCTCACAACCAACGCCTCTGCAAGGTCACTGGTATCTGATTGTCGCGGCAACATCCTCAGAAGAGGATTCCCTGTCCCATCAATACTATGATCCTCCACCATCACAACCTTATCAACTGACCCAGCCATCCCAATATCCCTTTCCAAAGCTCCATTGATGTTAAATCCTCATCTGCAAGAAGAAATAGAATGACCCAAACACCTACATCAAAAACAGAATAGCACAACTGACTCAAACACCACCAGCTATTTGTAGCGAAACTCCTTTCCAATAGTGATCCACAAAAATTCCGTTAGAGGCTCTGAAACATCTAGTTCAACATCGATTCTTGGGGAAACCGGGTGACAGATCACTTTGGTCCGGCTGTCCGAACACCAGTATCGACCAAAAAGATTCCCAAGCATACATAAAATGCCTGGGTTCTGGAACGGAAGAGGGAGCTGCTGGAATCTAACCCATGAAGCAACCAGTGGTGAGTCACGGTTCATATATAGGTCAAAACGCCACCTGAAGAGATAGAAACTAACTCCATTGAAACATCAAGGGGCTGCAGACCAAGCCTGGATCAAATCATCCTCAGAAGAAAACTGTATCATCAAGTGTCGGCCATCAAGAAACCCTACTGTGGCCCGATCTTGGAGATTCCAAGATCCAAAAACAAATTTGTCGAAATCCTCCATCGAGGTACAGAACCTCGTAAACTGAGCAACAAGGGAGAAGTGCACAGGCGGAATGAAACTCCAGGTCCGATAAAGAAATATGAGGTAAGCCTTCATATAAGTTAGGAACCTTCGGAAAAAGCTCAATTCGGGGGAAAGGGGGAAGAAGATCAGGCGTCGGGGAAGGGATGAAGACAAAATCTGGATTACCATCACGCAGAAATCCCTCCCCCATTGGGGGAGGAGGGAGGATCACTGGCGGCGCCATCAAGGAGGCATCGAGGGAGGAGGGTTTTCCATCGGGGCTTTTTTCTCTGGGTAAATCTCTTATCTAAACAAATTTAGGGGTTTATAGGGATTTTAAATTTTTTAGTGGGTTTTTGGGGTTTTTGGGGTTTTTATAGGTTTTTGTAGTTTTTAATGGGTTTTGGGTTTTAGGGTATTTTTTCGATTTTTAGGGTTTCTAGTGTATTTAGGGTTTTTATCATTTTTAGGATTTTAGAGTTGTATGGACTTGTTAGTGTTTTTAGGGGTTTTTATGTTTTTAGGGATTTTAAGTATTTTTTTTAGATTCTTATGGTTTTTTGGATTTCTAGGGAATTTGAGGGGTTTAGGTTTTTTTTGGTTTTTAGGGGTTTTATGGAATTTGGGGAATTTATGTTTTTTAGTTTTTAAGGTTTTAAAAGGTTTTTAAGATTTTTTTATAGGTTTAAAGGGATTTTAAATTTTTGAGTGGTTTTTAAGTTTTTATGGATTTTATGGGTTTTGATGTTTTTAGGGGTGTTTATGGTTTTTGGGTTTTTTTATTGTATTTTAATGTTTTTATCATTTTTTAGGTTTTCTAGGGTATTTCAGTGTTTTCTATATTTCTAAGATTTTCTTATGTTTTCTAAGGTTTTTAGGAGTTTTTTTGTTTATAGGTTTTTTAGGAATTTTTTAGTATTTTTAGGGGATTTAAGGGGTTTTTAGGGATTTTTAGGTTTTTTAGGGTTTTTAGGGTTTTAAGGGTTTTGTTGAGTTTTTTGGGTTTTTATAGATTTTTTTTGACATGTTTAGGGGTTTAAAGGGTTTTTATGACTTTTTAGTTGGTTTTTCGGGGTTTTATGGGTTTTATGGGTTTTTAATACTTTTATGTGTTTTTTCTTTTTGGGTATTTTAGTGGGTTTAGGTGGTTTATGTGTCTTTAGGTTTTAAGGTTTTCTTATGTGTTTTCAGGTTTGTCTGGGTTTTTTACATTTTTACTGATTATTTTAGTTTTTAGGGTTTTTTTGTTTTTTTGGGGAGGGGGGTTTAGGGATTTTGAGGGTTTTAGGGTTTTCAGAATTTTATGGTTTTAGGGGTTTTAAGTGTTTTTAGGTTTTTAAGGATTTATAAGGGTTTTTAATATGTTTTACATTTTTAGGGATTTTTAGGGGTTTTTAGGATTTTCATGGGTTTTTAATGTTTTTAGGTATTTTATGTTTTTTTGGGTGTTTATGGTTTTTTTGGTTTTTAGAGGTTTTTAATTTTTTTTTAGAATTTTTATGTATATTTTTTTTTAATTTTTTTTGGGTTTAGTGGGTTTATAGAGTTTTTATTGGGTTTTACGGTTTTTATGGGTTTTTTGGTTTTTAAGTTTTTTGGGGTTTTATTGTTTTTAGGGTGTAACATCCCGACTCGAGAGCCATTGAATGGTGCCCCGCGCCAGTGGGTTTCATGGCTTCTAGAGAACCTCCATGAATTATAGTGTCTTCTGACAAGTAGAAAGGGTCTATGGTGAATAGTGGAGAGACTATACCCTCATTATCATAGTGTAGAACAATGATATAACAACAATAGTAAATAGTGGAGGTAATAATACCAATATTTAATAGTAGAACATAATATCAAAAAAGTACAAATAAAAATTCCATAAGTTGTGTCATATATAATATGATGAACACGTCATGTCTCTATAAAAATAAAATTAAATACATGGAAATAGGCATCTGATATAATACAAGTATAAAAAGTACCAAATAACATAAGGTACTATATCTAGATGGCATCATGAGCATAGATCAGTCATATAATCTCGTGCTTCTAATAAATGAGAAAATAAAGCATCATAAAGAGGGAGCTTTCCCCTATCCCTACCTGCATCCATGAAGTCTATTTGGCTACCCAACAGTATCCCAAACAAGGTGTGAGATAACACTCATTAGACCAAAAACAATGGTGTCTATAAAAATATCAGTATGTGTATATAAGATAAAGTTGTGGGAAATATATAACAAATATAAAGTGATAAATGAAGAACTGAAACCGTACATCCTTTTAAAAATAATCAAACTCCCATAACAAGGGTAAAATATAATCAAGAAACCATAAACACAAGCTAGATATAAAGTATGGAAAAATAAATCACAATAAATTATGTCATGTAATCAAGTACCAGACCCCACAGGCTGGATCCAAGGAGTTGTAATGTTCAAGGAATCTCTTCGGCCTAAGTCGAGTAATCCATTGTTATGCCGACATGGGTCAGATCAAATGTCCATGAACAAGGAATACCCTCGAGTCCATAGAAAATATCCATATTAGAGTTGGTAAATGCTTGAGTGTATTCAAAATTGTAGAAATTTCCAAGGAGGTCCAAAGATGGAAGATCCCAATAGTTTAAATGTCTTAGGATTCTAAAGAAATATAAATTAATTAGGAAGAAATGTCTATGGCATCAAAGTTATCTGAATATAAGAAGTATAAATGTCCAAATCTTTTAAATAAAAAAAATTTATTAAACATTTAATAAACCATTTTAAATTTCCATTCAACCCATTGAATCATTAAACTATAAGTAATCACATATTAAAGGAGGCATAAACCCTCTCATAATATCTCATTTGATTCAACAAGGCTCCATCTACCAAAAGTGAGCTTACACAAACCCAACATGGTGGTATATCATAGGGGAGATTCTCAAACATACCCCAAGAGTTGTTCGATTTGAGGTGAAAAAAATCCAACCAGATAATGGTACTAATTGGGAAACCTAACCAGGTTCCAACAATTTAATCAATTTAAGAGCAACACATGGAAATTACAACATGCATCACAATGAAAACTGGCTATAAAACAACCAAAAGGGGAAATTTATATACCACTTATAGTTTACCTGCGATAGAAAACTCATCCATTATGGGCTCCTAAATCAGCTCTAATCGTAAGAAAACAAAATAATAGACAAAACCCCTGAAAATAGGGCATAAGTGATCACAACAAAATAGTGTCATCTATAGACAAGAAAACAACTAAAAAATCCTAAGAATTAAAGAACTTACTGATGGCTATCCAATGAGACAATCAAAAGTTGAATAGGAGGTTAGATGGTGGAAAAAATCAAATACTAGGTTTAGGCCTCAAAGGAACATTTCCCAAAGCTCCATTGTGAAGGAGAGGAGGGATTTAATAAAAAAGTATGTCCTTCCTTTTGTTTTAAAAAATGACCCTAGGTATTTAAACTATGTGTAAATGCTTTACACATTGTTTAATGCTCATGTTTTCTATCCTGTAGAAAAATCATTACACACCATTAATTGACCTTACTATGCGGTTATACATCATTTAATGAATACAAAATGTGTATTCTAAGTACACATCATGTACTTGGTCTACAGGCTTCATTCAGCCCACTATCATGAACCAACCCGGGTCAACCTCAAACTGATCACCCAAACTAGACTGTGACAAGGGCCAAGAGGCATTCTAGTCCTCTAAGGCTAGAAAATAGATCCAAGAATTAGTGATACCCAGTTGGGAATGATTTATTCCATTACCAATCTCAAATAAAATAAATAAAATAGAACAAGTAAGATAAAATTGACATCAGAAAAGAAATAAAATTGAACATACCTCTATGTGACCTCATAGGTGACCGTCAACCACTAAACTAGCATCGATCCCCGATGATCGAGTCCGAGTTGGAAGTATAAATAGAAGCTAAAAACAATATAGAGCTATTGTAATGGGTATTACAACTTAATAGGTGTTCCTGAATGAATTATTCCTTATTCATTACCTTTAAAAGAAAACAAGTCATGTTAGTTTGAAAATATAAATAAACCAAAATTGGGTTTTTATCCATTTCAAAACTAGTATCAAACTAAATATTCTGAAAACAATTTTTTTCTCTTTTACCTTGAAATCATTTTTAATAAGGGAATGCATTTTTACAACAAACCATTTATACAAATGAGCATGTGGTAGAGGAATCATTTCATTACGTGATACACTACCATGTAAAGTAAAACATGTTTTTCTTTATTTTTGAAATGAAAGAAAAACTAACCATAAAGCCTTTAGTAAATAAGTACCATAAAAAATAAGGGGAAATGATATCAATCACTATGAAAAATTCCTAAGAAACTAGGTTAGATGGGGTCCTAGAATCCTTATACTATCAATCGTCTACTATGGACATGAAGGTCTGTTCTCCTGCTCAAGCCAACCAATCCACTCCACCATAGTTTAGTTATTGTTGTATCATAATCCTTCTCGGGAGACCGAGCCTCGACCTTACTGACTCTCGTAGTGTACTAGACCTTTTATTCCCACCTAGATATTCAGGATTCCCAAGTGTCAAGCCCAAATGGAGGTGATATTTTATCAATCTAGCATATACACACATTTCACATAATTTTACTAAAAACCACCATCCACTATCTTACCTCCGAACTCCCATTTTAAGAACAAACCATTTTACATTTCCAAAATTCAAAACAAATCAAAAGATCCTTTACAAGAATACCTTATATGTTACACATTTAACACACATAGAATTTTAGATACAAGGGGCATATCTTAAAAAGGGTTTTCATTTACATAAAAAAAGTAAAGGTTCCAATAAAGCCTTATAAATTTAAAATTGATAAATTATTTTCTTTTGGAAAACCAATTAATAATTTAAAATTCATTACTCTTCATACAGAGTAAAAAACATACCTAAAAAAAGTGAACCTCTATTATAAGAATATGTAAAACAAGGGATGTGATTTAAAATACATTTCTAATAATTAAAATCCACTTTTCATATCATATAAATTTCATATAATGATAAAAACATTTTTAAAATAATCAAGACATTAGGGAATTCAAATTAAATATCTGGACATAGAGATCCTGCCTCAAAATAAGTTTTTTTAATGATAGAAATTTGAAACTACCACAAAATGGACACAAAAGCAAAGAGATAATTCTTTTACACTTAAATGCATATCTACATATACATATACATATACATATACATATACATATACATACACACACACACACATATATATATATATATTAATAAATACCCCAAACTGCAATGTAGATATTCCCCAATCTATGAGATAATATATATAATAGGGTATAAATATAGGCCTTACACATGAATATGGGTGTAAATCGCCTTCACAAACGATGGTATAAAACTCACTAGAAAAATACCAAAAAAATAAAAATTATAAAATACACAATTAAAAAATGTAAAAATTTTAAGAATATAACAAAACCTACCCAACAAACATGGTGAATCCATGATTTCAATGTTCATGGCTATAATTAATCCCCATGGGACATTAGAACCCTAGACATTAAGGAGAAACAATAGGAATACCCAAAAAGGTGGGTCAGGGTTCATACTAAAACTTGTGCACCACCCATTAGAAAAAGAACATGAAAATGAGAATAATTAGGATTGATAAGAAGAAAATACAATAACCAAAAATGATCGCTCCGAAAATTAGAAGAAAAATTTATGACTAAAGAGAGAAATAGGGGGAGGTAATGTGTGTAAGGGATACCTCTCGGGTGGAATGTTGAGTGAGAGGGGGTGTTTCACATGAGGAGGGAGATAGGGGAGAACCATTTGAGTGTTTAATAATAATAATAATATTATATATTTTTTAAAATCTTTTTTGCTCGTTTAAAGGATGGACAATGCACATGGTATGGCCGCATGATTGGCCAAACAGTGCGCCAACCATGAACCCCATACTAGTCCCCTAGAGAACCACAAATGGGAAGGAAAAACGGTTTGGAAAACCATGTGCTAGCTATTTTATTCATCTCTATTAAAAACAATAGACATCTCATATGGGTTGCACATGGTTTCTACTAATTGTGTGCCAACCGTACACTATTCTAAAAACCCGAAATTTTAAAATTTAAACCTAGAATTTCCGAAAACTCAAAGTAAAGGATAAAAATAATTAATATTTTCAGATTGGGGTGTGAAAATTATAACCACAATGACACTTCATGCCCCCATAAAGTTCCAAAACACTTAACTAATTGAGACAAAAACAGGTCAAAACCCAAAACGAAATCCCGATCACAGGAGGACTGGAAATTGTAAACTCACTGTCTACCCCCAAAATGACACTTCTAGATCAAAAATAAGCTATAAAGTCCATTCTAAAGGAATAAATTCATTATCCAAAGAATCAAATATCAAGCAGAAATAACATGAAATGGAAAATGAATGGAGGAAGGTTGAGGGACTTATATCTCCAAATATATCTCCAAAAAAAGAACACCCTAAACCCTAACAAAATTATCACCAAGAGAAAACCATCATGGTCTATTCAGAGTTTTCATTGGATATCATCATAGGACCCACTTCTCAAGCTATAAAAACTACCATGATTAGGGTTGAGAAGGGAAAGTAAATATGAAATTTCTCCCTCACGAATGCCTTGAAGAATGAGTTTTTCACAAGCCCATCCTATGGTGGTGTCCCCACTATATTAGGACTTTAAAATAGTTATTTCCAATAATCTAACCAACCAAAAAACCAATATCACTGGAGAGACCTCTTAAATTTAAAAATTACAATTGATCAGTTTAAGAGAAGACATTAATGAGACCCACAGTGGGTCCCCTCGCCACTATGGAACTGAATAGGATGGATGAACCCTCAACACAATGGGGCACTAATGAAATAGACAAAAATTAATAACTAGACTGGTCCAAGATTCATAATTTCTATAATATTTATCTAGTATATAATACTCAATAAATAAAACCATTCCATAAGAAATCTACCAATGCCACCAATATAGGGGGTTTCCAAAACAGACAAGCATGGGAAGGGAAAACCTAAATAGATTATTATTTTATGTTAGAGACAAAAAGTTGGATCTACATTTTTTTTAACACCCAAAAATTCCCCGACTATGTGAATATCTTCACCCAGGGACCTATGGATAGATCCCTAATGTCTTGAATCATCTGCTTCCCCATAGTTGGGAACTAAAAACCGTGGACCGAGGCTTCCTCTCCTAAAAACAAAACTTACAGAGCATTTCCATGGCCACAAAGTCAACATGCCTTTACAGTATTATTGAAAACATAATAATGTTCTTGAATTGAATACATTTGAGAAAAATTATTGAGTGGTTTGATGAATTATAAGTAGGAACTGATGAAGTAGACACCCCAACAGCAAGTTTCCTATGTTCAAACTCCTCACTGGATGGGGAAACCTTCATGGGAATCTCAAGAAAATATAATTGAAAATACCATATATTAACCTCTACAAATAAACCCAGCTAGGGAAGCCTCATTCAACAAATTTCCAAATAGAAATTGCGTAGATGAGAGAACACAATCCTTAATCTATGGATGGAGACCCAAAATGAGATTTCAACTGATAACTCAATGCTAACTAATAGGAAACAAAACTATACTATTCAAGATGGTTAATGTAACCCTTTACAATATTTTGACCTAGATAAACACCCATGAGCTCTAATATCCTTAAAACTATAATGATCCTCATCCACCATGAAAAAAATAGTCAACAGAAAAAAATAACCTAACTCCCCCACTACACTGGGAGTCTAGACAAAACCAAAAATTGAGAGAAACTCCCTAGAAACATTCAAGGTCGTCATGGGGAAATAATCTATAAAATATAAAAACACCAAACCCATTAAATATCAAACAACATATCAATAATAACTTAACCGAGATAAAATTTAATACCAAAAATACTAATTTAAAAACCAAACACCACACAATGGAACCAAAATCCCATTTTTGAAACCACCACTTTAATTTTGAATTAGAAAACATTTTCCCCATGAAAATAATTTGAACACCAAAACCCATTTCAAAATCCACTTCCCATTTCATGTCTTGTTGGACTAAAAATATTCCAACTCACCAACTTATCAAAACATCAAAATCTCGATTAAAAATTAATTTCAACCAAGCAAAACAATCTCAAAAAGTTAGGCACTTACAAATGGTATTACATGAAGCCCCACACATATGATTTACCATGATAAGCCAAGAACACATCCAAATGTACCAATAAATATCAAATAAAAACATATGTACATAAAAATGAGAATTCATATGAATAACAAGGGTCAAACATAAAAAAATATCTTTCCAAACTAATCTTTAAAACATGCCCAATCAATTTTTAAAATCTCCCATTATCATTTCCAAACAAATCATTTCCAAATTTCCAAGAACATTATATCCCACTTTTGAAAAAAAACATTCCAAAAATCCCAAATCACTTCCAAAAATGACTCCGATTTTCAATAAAACCATTATAATTTTCAAAATGATTCAATGTTTTCATTATAGAAATCTCATTTTGGATAAACTGATCATAATTTTCCAAACCAAAGATAATTTTAAAATATAAATAAAATCACAACCAAATAAACACAAACTAATACAAAATAAATAAGTAAAAAAACCCCATACTCGATCAAAAATCCCAAATTCTCATAAGAACAACTTCTGCACATGGCTTGGTCGCACAATTTGGAAGGTCGTTTGCCAACCGGGGGAGTACATCAAAAATCCTCAGAGGAAGTTTCATGGTATGAAATTTTTTTGACAAACTATGCACTAAACCATGCGCCCAATTATTCCCTCCCATAAAAATCATAAAATCCTCAAATAAAACTAAAAATTGTCAAACAAAAGCTAAGGACTTCAAAAACACCTGAGGGACTATATCATATTTTGAGGCACAACCATCCCAAAATAGCCTAGAAATTAAAACAAGCATGGAATTAAAATTAATGTCATGTTTATAGGGAACCTACATCAAAAGATTTTGTTTTTGATGATGATAATTCATAACCACCCAAAAATTTCCATAGAATAAAAGTGACCCTCATTTAATTCTTAAACACACACATGCCCCATACTACAATGTAGATATTACCCTCTCCATGAGGGAATATATTCAATGAATTTATATGTATATATATATTTCTTACCCATGTAAATGGGTGTAATTTTCCTTCATGAATAGTGGTCCAAAATGCAGTAGTAAAATACTAGAAACTAAAAATTTTACAAATACATAATTAAACATTGTGAATAATTGAATAATGGAAAAAAACCTACTCAAAAACCATGGAAAATATACTACCTTCAATGGTCGTGGCTATAATTTATCCGCATAGTACCCAAGGATGCTATACATAAAGGTGAAATAATATAAATACCCAAAAGGGGGGGGGGTTAGGCTTCAGACTAAATTGTGTGCGCCACTTGGGAGAAAGTAAAACCAAGAAAATGATAAGAACAAGGAAGGATAAAGAGATAATTATTTCACTAGATTTTACCACACCCAAAATTAGAAGTAGAATCGATGACCTAATGGAGTGGGAGGGGGAGGTCATGTGCATGAGGGATCTCTCCCGAGTATTTAGTAGAGTGAGAGGAGGGGTGGGGGTGTCATACATGGAGGGGGAGACCTGTTTTAGTGTTTAATATAAAATTCTAAATCTTAATATTCATATTATTATTATTATTATTATTATAACATTTTTTTAATGGGTGGACGCTATGCGTGGTTTTGCTGCATGGTTGGACAAACCATGTTCCAACAGTGCTCCTCTCACTGGTCCCTTGAAGCACAACAAATGGGAACACCGAATTGTTTGAAAAACTGTGCATTGGTTGTGTGATTTATCTTTGTAAAAAAATATTGACGACTAACATGGGTTGTGGATGGTTTATACTAACTGTGTGCTCTCCATGCGCCTATGCTAAAAAAATTTAAAATCTAAACTTGGACTACGATAAAACTCAAAAATAGGGAAAAAATAATTGAGAAATTAAAATAATTAGGTAATTAAAATAATTAAGCAATTAAAATAATTAGGTAATTAAAATAATTAAGTAATTAAAATAATTATGTAATTTAAATAATTTATATGTTAGGGTCGGTGTTTTATGCCCATTCTTCCTTAATTAAAAAACACCAAATCATACTAAAAAATAGGTTTATCTAGTAATAAGGATTTAACATCAGTAGCTAAAATTGTTGTTAAAGACACCCTTTTCCTATGCTAAAAAAGTGTTGTTAAAGGGGTCCCTTTATCAGAACTTATAAAAAAGTGCTGATAAAGGCCCCCTTTGTCAACTCTAGTAAAAAAGATCTGATAAAGGGGGGCCTTTATCAGTGATTTTTAAATAGAGCTGATAAAGAGTATATTTCAAAAAAATACTTCAAAGAAATAATATAGTTATATATTTATATATTTATATTGATAACAATATAATATATATTTTTTAAATATGTTTTTAGATAATGATAAATAGGTATTTACAATTAATATATATGAAATTTAGTGAAAAAGGATTATAAAATAACTAAAAAAATATTTTTATTTAGTAATTTTCCAATTATTGTCATTTAATAGTCATTTTGTAACAATTTAAAGATTAAAAAAATCAATAAATCAATAAATGATCTAAAATAAGTTGAAAATGTTACCGGAACTACAAACGTCCGTAACTTTGGACTCGGGTATCCGTTTGAGCCCTACCATAAATCAAATTCAATCTTATGATGATCTATATACCATGCTGACTGGGGGGACCCCAGTCACTATATTTTTGAAGTTAAAAGAGGCCTATAAGACCTCATAAATTGAGTTTTTAGTCACGGTACCCCAACTTTTTAACATTATATAGAATTTCTACCTCTATTAAGGGTGTATTGTTATCTATTAATTGGGAAATGAATTTATTTCCCAATATTACATTCATATTGATATTATGGTTTTAATTTGTTATCATTTTTTACAATTTCATATTATTTATTATCAAATATATAATAATATATACATTTTTTTATATATTCACAAAGACACACACAAAAATCATATTTTATACGTTTATTTAATATATATATATAAAGATATATATATATATATACACACACATATATATAAATATATGGATTAAAAAATTTAATTAAATATATATAAATATATCTATATATCATAAAATAGATGAAAAAACAACACAAGGGAGCGTAGAAGGTGTTGGGATATGAGCAAGAGGTCTCGGGTTTCAAACTGGCTTGAGGTAGGGGTGTGTGCATGGGGATGTAATTATGTAATGTGATAATAAAGGGTGTGGTAAGTGATGATAATATGTGGGGTGAGAAGGTGTTTTAATTTAGAAAAATATCCCCCTTTATTAGTGGGGCCTTTATCATCGCTTTTTTAAGTGTTATTAAATCCAACACTTTAACATTACTCAAATTTTCAATTCTTCTAAATTATAGATAAATTCCTTTTAATAGCACTGTTAAAGGCCATATTTGTAGCAGTACAACTACCCCACCATATTAGATATAGTTTATATTCCAAAAAGATAATTTAAATATGGATTTTATCCAAAAAATAAATGCATCTTTACCTCATAGAAAAAATGGGTTCTTATAATCTCCCCCTTAAAGCAATTCATCCTCAAATTTCCCTTCCAAGGGTGGTCAAACATCGTTTGAGAATAACTATAGGTAACACATTTACTTGTTTCTCAACCTCCATAGGCTGAATATTGTGAGATAGATCTGAGTGATAATAGTGAAGTTGAGATACAGGGAAAACATCATGTGTGTCTTGATACCTATGAGGTAATTGAAACCAAAAGGCTATCGACCTGACTCTCTCTAGAATATCAACTGAATCGACATATCATGGTAAAATCTTACCCTGTCTTTGAATCCTTCTATTCCCAAACCACAATGAGACATGAAAGAAAATTCAATCCCTAACGTTAAACTCTAGAGGTCATCAGTGATGATTAACAAAAGATTTCTATCTAGACTGTGTAGTAACCATCCAATTTTTGATTAACTGGACCTTCTCCGTAGTCTCAGGAAAGATATGAGTTCTAAGTAACTCTACTTCTCCTACCTCTAAATATCAAGACTATAATCATCGTGGCATACTGTATAAGTCCTCATAAGGTTCCATATATATAGCTTATTTATAGCTATTGTTGTAAGAGAACTCAACTAGGTGTCTATTCCCCTCCCAAGATCCCCAAAAATCAAGCACATGTTCTTGGATCATGTCCTCTTGAACTTTTATGGCATGTTATGAATGTCCATTAGTATGAGGGTGGTATTTTGTTCTCAAAATAACTTGTGTACCCAACAACCTCTATAATACATGCTAAAATAGAGGTGTAAAACTGGTGTCACTATTTGATAAAATGGTATGAAGAACCCTGTGAAGGAACACAATCTCTTGTATATAAAGTCTCCCAAGATATTCTACTATGAATTTATACCTAATAGGTAGTAAATGAGAGACTATTGTGAGATTATCCGAAACTACCCACACAAAAAACTACCTCAAGGTGACCTTGGTAACCCAATCATTAAATCCATCGCAATATCATCCCATTTCTACTCAGGAATACACAACTACTTTAAAATCCCAACTTGTCACAGGTGTTCCATCTTCACATGTTGGTAGGTGGAATGCCTTATCAAAAAACTTGTTACCTATAATTTCATCACCAACCACTAGTATGGATGGAATAAGTGTTGATATGTCTTGGTGACATTGAGATTTTTTCCCAAGATAAGCCAAGAAATTATCACTTCATCTACACATGTATGTCTACTGGAACCCAAAAACAACCATGAATGCACAAAATTTCATCCTCAATAACTGACCATCTAGGAGGCGAGTCCTCACCTGCCACACTCTCCCACATAACCAAGGCCTCAGAATTTTATTTCCACCTCATCCTATCCCTATCTAGAAGAGTGGATGTAACTAAAAATTTCAAGAGGAATTTCTAGCCACGACTATCCTGAACCTCCAAGTGCATCTATAAAAATGAGGCCATGAGCTTCCCCACACTATTGGACTCCTGAACCACATGTGTCTGAGTCTTCAATATCAGAGTGTCTACTACTATATTTTCTTTACCAGTAATTTAGGCTAGCTCAAAATTATATACACTAAATATACTCAACCCACCTTCTATATCTAAGGTTTAAGTTATTCTAGGTGAATATATACATGAGGATATTGTGGTCCTTAAATAATATAAAATTCTGTCAATCATGTAGTACCTCCAAAAATGTAATGTATGAAAAACTAAAAATAATGAAAGGTCATGGATTGGGTAATTCCACTCATGATGTATCAACTAGCAAGACTCTTATTCCATAACCTGATCCCCCTACAATAGGATAACTACCTGTATGATACTCTATGCATCACAATAAACCATATAACTTATTCCACACTCTATAAGAATCAAAATTGATGCAAAATTATACCTACCCATAAGCTCCAAAAATTTCTTTTCTCACTCTTAAGACCATATAACAGTAACCCCTTTCTTTGTTAATACCATAAAAGGTGCTGAAAAAAATTAATAATCATAGATGTAGAACCTATAATAATCATCCAATCCCAAGAAACCCCAAATAACAAATACATTATTTGGATACTCCAAATAAACCACAATAATCACCTTCTCTGGATCCATAGACACTCCTGTCTCTAAGATGAAGTTACCCAGGAAGTGAGCTTCATCTATCTAGAACTGACATTCTATGAGATTGGAATACATCCTATGCTATCATAGTGTATTCAAAATGATGTCAATGTATTTGGAATGATCATGCCGATTCTGAGAATACACCAAGATTTCATCCATGAAAATAACCATGAATGAATCTATAAATGGGAGGAAAATCTGATTCATCAAGGCCATGAAAACTTTTGGTGCATTCATAAGCCCTAACGATATAACCATATACTCATAAAGGCTTTACTGGCTATAGAATGATGTAAGAGGTTTGCCTATTAACATAACATGAACCTAGAGATAATCCGCACTCAAATAAATTTTTGATAAAACCCATGATCCGTAGATATGGATGAAAGGATCATCAATATTTGGAAAGTTATACTAGTTATTAACCATCAACAAGTTGAATTTACAGGAATCCAGACATATCTTAAGGGTCTCGTCTGAGTTTTTTTTTTCAAAAAGGATTGACGAAACCTAGGGATAAGTAATGGGTCATATAAAACCCTTTTTATCCAAGTAATCTATCTAACTTTTTAGATCCTAAAATTTAGTATTTACCATATTATATGGATTTATGGATACTGTTTTAGCTACTGGAACAAGCTTGATAGAGAACTCCACCTATCTCTTAGGAGGAAAACCAGAAATTTCATCTAGGAAATCATCCCCAAAATGATCAAACCCTATAAGGAATTATTCCTGATGAATTCCATGATCATCTAGATATAACATATCAATATGGGATATCACACATTCCATTCCATGATTATTTGGTTGAGTTCTACCATCCTGAACATCACATTCACCTTTGTTAATAAAAACCACACTCTATGGTGATATAAAGGTCACCCTTTGGCAATAACAATTCATATAAGCATTATAGGGGACCAACCAATCCATCATGATAATTCTATCAAACCCTATCATCTCGAGGAAATAGAGGTCCCATATGAAGTGAAAACCACCCACCTTAAGGAGGAATCCATGCATTAGTGTACAATCTCTAATATGATCCCCAAAGGGGTATCGAGTGTCATAACACAATAAAAAAACTGAACATCAGGCCCAATGCTCTCTACAACAAGAACATGTACGAATGAATATGATGTACTTATATATAAAAGAATATATACTATGGTATAGGATACTAAGATCATACCTCTCACCAAAGATGAAATGGAACTCTTCTCCTCATGTATCGACTATAAATAATATATTTATAATGAACTGTGACCCTGTGAAAAAACCTAACTACCTAGAGCATGTCAAATCTACTATCGAGGTACAACTGGTGGTTGGATCCTCTATCCATGGCCACCCCCTCGACACAAATGACCTTTATGACTCCATCTCCATGCCTGATTCAAAGTTTCAAATCCCAATCCTGAACCTAGAGTTGGAGTCGACCCCCTTCCACTGACCACTAGGGGGAAGGTCCTACAAAACCTCTATATATGGACCATCCTATCAAATTCTCAACACTTGATTGAGTATCTATAACACTGGCTCCACATATGTACCTATCTACCATATTGATGAAATAAGACATAACTACCAGCACTCATACACTGGATTTAATTCCCCTCATGAGAAGTCTAAAAATTCCATTTCCTGCCACCTGACATGGAACAACTAGGTTGAGGATCTCCAATAACATTCTTTGGGTTCCCATCTTCTCTTAGGTTAGATTTAATAATCAGTTACGAATTTACCATATCAGTTATAGGAATCAACTAAAACACAATCACCTATAATCTAACAACATGTTCGAGACCTTCCATGAAGTGTCTCTCCCTAGAAGCCTCGTCATCCAGACAAATAGACACAAATCTCTAGACTTCTATAAAGATTTCTAAATAATCCATAGTAGTCATTGAACCCTACCCCATATACATAAACACACTATCCCTATCAACCCTCAATTTTTTAGGAAATAATTGGTCATAAAAAAAATAAATTAGAAATCCCTCCAAGTCATATACTGAAGATTATTAGCTTGGTTCAAAACATCCCACCAATACGTAGCTTCTCCCCGAAGTATATACATTGCAAGCTTCTCTCTACTCCCAAGAGATGTCTCGAGATGTTTGAAGATCAATAAAATAGTACAAATCCATATCTCACAATCATGTTGAATACCATCCCCTATGAAATTGGGTGGATGTTGCTGCTGTAACACATGAGATAGCTCTACCATAGACGAGGCAGGCTATGGAGATCCCTGAATGGTCTACATAAAGGACAAGAAAACCCTCACAGAACAGGGAATCATCACCATTATCCATTAAAACTGGTGGATCCATAAGTGGCACTACTATATGTCTTATAAGTGGTCTAAAGACCACCACTTTCTAAGCATGGTCATCACCATCCTCCTGGAACACGACTCGAGAATGTGCTGGTGGCATGTCTCTACAAATTCAAAGCGCATGAATTAGAAAAGATTCGATAACAACAAGGTCACAAATATAAGCATAAAAAGGTAGAAGCACTACTATAAATAATACACACCCCTCTACTTGATCCCAAATCTAGGATTGGGTAATATGAATGATTATAAGGAACACTAGAGACACTATCTACAACCCAATCCTAATGTTTGATCTGGTTGACGCTATTTGTTTCAAAAATTAAAGTCATTTAATTTTATTTTATATTACAATAATATTTAAATGGTTTAATTACAAATATCACCCCTTATAATTTATATTGGCACGTACATATTATAAATTTAAGTGTGACATACATTTAATCCCAACCATAACACATTCCAACCCATGAGACAAATGGTCCATGGCTCAACGTTCCATAATTGGTTTCTTCAGGTGTATACATTAGACTATATAGAAAAATATTATTAGATAAATGTAGGATCCTTAAGTACCAATTATGATTATCAATCCCATGCAATACAAATTATTATAATTATAATTATTTCCTAAAAGAAACACAAACTAAATCTCATACATTCAAGCAATGCACCCTATATTGCATAGCATAATGCATGGAATTTAAATTACCTACATGATAAAATGATGCATGAGATGAAATTCCCTCATTTAATAGGTCCACATTAAAATACATAATCATACAGAACATTAAATATTAAGTGTTTCACCCAATAGTGAAGTCAAATAAATCATAATATCATAATACAAAACAACAATTCCTATTCAGAAAACTGGGTAATTACCTCGAACATGGGTTATCTACTCCCAAGAATAGATTATAACAAAGTTTCAATACATTCCTAATATCCTGTCAATTTTCTAAAAAAATAATGGTATGAAAAGAAACACTCCTCTGATACAACTTTGTAACATACCGACTCGGGAACCACTGAATGATGCCCTGACCCAATGGGTCACATGGACTTAAGTGAACCTCCTCATACACCATAGGTTGTCGAATAGTAGCGAGGTCTATGGTGGAATAAAGGGAAGACTGTACTCTCATAATCAAATTGTATCATAGTGGTATAAAAATAGTAGTCAATAGTGGAAGAAACAATACCATGTAGTAACAATAGAAGATAACATATATATAGTATAAATAAACACTACTACAAAATAGGGCTTTAACAGTGCTAAAAAAGTCCAAAGATTTTATCCTAACTAGAAAAAAACTGATAAAGGAGTGATTTATCAGCAAAAAAAGTACAGATAAATCACATTTTTATCAGTGATTTGTTTTTCTAATAAAAGGAAAAATTTGTCAGTGCATTTATTTAGCACTGATAAAGGAAAAATTTATCATTGCATTTAAAATCACTAATATAGTGATGATTTATCAGTTCTATTGGATGCATTGATCAATATATCCTTTATCAGTGCATTTATTAGCATTGGTAAAGGGTTATACTATAGTACGATTCCAAAACACACTACAACAGTAGAAACAGGGCAGGTAGTGTGTTATAACAGCAAAATACATCAATAGTAGATTTTTTTTCAAAATTAGATAAAAATACATAATTGAAATGAAATAAAATTTCCAAAACAAATAAAAGAAAAAAATGATTATTTAGTTTGTTAGTTGTTTTTTGACTAAAATTAATGTCAATTTTGAATAAAAAGGTTCACTTTGAGTCATACTGGTCACAACATGAGTCATATTAAGGCGTGACTAATTCCTACACATCAACAATTACATATATGTCATTTTCCTAAAGTATAAAAACAATCTGAATGTGTTTTCTTAGTTTTGAGTATGTTAGTTGTTTTTTATCAAAACTAATGTTATTTTTTTAATAAAATGATGAACATGAAGTCATACTGGTCACACCATGTGTCAAATTGATGTGAGGATGATTCCTACACATCCCAAATTCCTTATGGATAATTTTCCTAGAGTATTAAAATAATATGAATGTGTTTCCTTGGTTTTGAGTATAGTACTTGTGTTTTTTACTAAAATGTCATTTTAAACTGGAAACATGCACTTTGAGTCATACTAAGAACATAATGTATTAGATTGTGATGTGAATTATTCCTACATGTTAAAAATTACTTATGGATAATTTTCCTAAAGTACCAAAATAATTCAAATGAATTTTCTCGGTTTTGTGTACGTTAGTTGTTTTTTCCACAAAAATTAATGCCAATTTTGAATACCAAGATTCACATGGAGTCATACTAGTCACATTGTGCGTATTAATGAGATGCAGCTGATTGAAAAACATATCAAATGAAATATGTACCATTTTTATAATGTATCAAAATAATATCAATGTTTTTCTTAGTTTTGAGTACGCCACTTGTGATTTTTACTAAAATTCTATTTAAAACTAGAAACATTCACTTTTAGTTATATGTGTTTCATTGTATGTGGGTTTGATATGAGAATTATTACTACACATAAAAATTAATTATGATTCATTATAGAAAATTATCAAGGAAATCCAAGAGTGTTTTCTCAGTTTTCAGTGAGTGACAATTTTTTGTATTAAAATGTCAATTTTAATCAGATAATAGATAATTTGAGTCATACTGGTCACTTTTTGTATTAAATTTAGGTGAATCTAATTCTTACAAGTAAAAAATTACTTATAGTTTATTTCTTAAAGTAAGAAAATAATTTTAATTAATTTTCTCTGTTTTGAGTAAGTTGTTTTTTTCACTAAAATTAATGTTAATTTTGAATACAAAGACACACATGGAATCATAATGGTCACACCTTGCATCGAACTGAGGTTCCTATGATTACTACAAATCTCAAATGACTTATGGATCATTTTCCTAATGTATAAAAACATCATGAATGTGTTTCCTATGTTTTGAGTATACCACCTATGTTTTTTTACTAAAATGTCATTTTAAACTAGAAACATGCACTTATAGTCATATAGGTTTCATCCTGTGTCAGTTTGACATGAGACTTATTCCTACATGTCACAAATTATTTATGAATAATTTTCAAAAACTATCAAGAGAATCCTATTTTTTTGTATAGTGTTTAGTGAGCAACACTTTTTTATATTGAAATGTCTATTTTAAACTGATAACAGACACTTTGAGTCATACCGGGTATATCGTATATCTAATTGAGATGTGGATGATTCATATAAATAAAAAATGACTTATTGATCATTTTAATAAAGTAAAAAAAAACAAATGAATTTTCATGATTTTGAGCTTGTCAGTTTTTTCACTAAAAATAAGTCAATTTTGAAAAAAAGGCGTACATTGAGTCATGTTGGTTACACCGTGCATGAGATTGAGGTGAGGCTGATATCTTCATGTCTCAAATGACTTATGGATCGTTTTAATAATGTGTATAGACAATTTGAATGTGTTTCCATGGTTTTTATTACCCCAATTGTGGTTTTTAATAAAATTTCATTTCAAACTAGAAATAGGATCTTTGAGTCATACTGGTCGCATCATGTGTGGGTTTGATATGAGACTGATTCCTTCATGTCAAAAATGAATTATGAATCATTTTCCTAAATTTTAAATATAATATAATTGTGTTTTATTTGTTTTTAGTGAGTGATTTTTCTTATTAAAATGTCAATTTTAAACTAGTAATAGAAAATTTGAGTCATATCGAGCACATCTTATATTAGATTAAGGTGTGACTGATTCCTATACATCATAAATGACTTATGAATCATTTTAATAAATTACAAAAACAATTCAAATGTTATTTCTTGGTTTTTAGTATGTACATTGTTTTTTTCATAAAAAATAATGTCAGTTTTGAATAAAAAGTCACATTTGGAGTCATACAGATCCCACCATGCATCATATTAAGGTGTGGATGATTTCTAAACATCTAAAATGACTTATGAACCATTTCACTAAATTATAAAAATAATATGATAGTGTTTCATTATTTTTGATTATGTCACATGTGTTTTTTAATAAAATGCCATTTTAAACTAGAAACATGCACTTTAGTCATATAGGTTGCATAATGGGTGGCTTTGACATGAGACTGATTCTTATACATAAAAAATTAATTATATATAATTTCACTAAATTATCAAGAAAATATCATCGTATTTTTTTGGATTTCAATGATTGAAATTTTTGTGTGTTAAAATTTCAATTTTAAACTGATAATAGATACTTCGAGTCATACTGGGCACATCATATATCTTATTGAAGAGAGTATAATTCCTAAACATCAATGATGACTTATAGATTGCTTCTAAAAAGTACAAAATAAATAAAATGTTTTTTCTCAGTTTTGATTATGTCAGTTGTTTTTTCACGAAAATTAAAGTCAACTTTGAATATAACGACATACATATAGTCATATCAGTAACACCATGAACCATATTTAGGTGAGGATGAATCATACACATCTCAAATTACTTATGGATCTTTTTAATAATGTTTTAAAATAAAAAGAATTCATTTCATTATATTTTAGTATACCACTTGTGTTTTTTTCTAAAATGTCATTTTAAACTAGAAACATGCTCTTTTATTCATACAGGTTACATAATGTGTGAATTTTATACAAGAATAATTCCAATACATATCAAATTAATTATGAATCATTTTACTAAATTATCAAGATAATCTGATCATGTTTTCTCAATTTTTAGTTAGTGATACTTTTTGTATTAAAATGTTTATTTTAAACTGATAATAGACACTTTGAGTAATAATAAAACCATTGTGTATAGGATTTTGGTGAGGTTTATTTCTAAAAATCAAAAAAGACTTATGGAAAATTTTACTAATGTACCTAAACAACTCAAAGGAGTTTTCTTGGTTTTGAGTATGTCAGTTGTTTTTTCACTAAAATTAATATCAAATTTGAATAAAAAGATGAACTTGGAGTCGTACCGGTCACACCATGTGTCAGATTTGGGTGAGGCTGATTCCGCCATGTCTCAAATGACATATGTATTGTTTTACTAAAGTATCAAAACAATATGAATGAATTTCCCTAGTTTTTAGTATGCTACTCTTATTTTTTACTAAAATGTCATATTAAACCAGAAACATGCACCTTGAGTCATACATGTTGTATCGTGTGTGGGTTTTACATGAGATATATTCATAGACATCAAAAATTAATTACAAATCATTTTACTAAATTATCAAGTCAATATAAGCATGTTTTATTGGTTTTCAGTGTGTGACAGTTTTTTGTATTAAAATGTCAATTTTTAACTGATAACAGATACTTTGACACTAGCCCTCCTCGATGACCATGATATATCAATGTTGGATTTCCTCCAATACTTATATCATACACCTAATTACTTTTTTGATTGATTACAAACATATTTATTCAAACATTTAAGTCTGATTATAAAGCTCTTTGATGATTTTGAGTTGTATAGATGTTACTTAAATAACACTAGTAGAGAAATTGATGCTTCTAACATATAATGATCTTAATGGTGAATTAATACCCTATATAAAATCACTTACAAAAGTGGTGGAAAATATTATTTCAATAATCCACAAGGAACACTTTCACAATGGATCTTATGTTAAGTGACATGTTTAGTGTGTAATTTTGAATAATTGTTTTCAAACACAATCTTGGTATGATCCCCATTCTACTTCATTTATCCAAATTGTATTGTTTATAAGACAACACTTCATCTCCTCCTCCACCTAACTAGCCAACTATGTCTCCGCCATTTTCTCCTCCACATCAGCCTTTATCTTTAACTCTACCTCTGCCTATGAGATTTCACAACAATTTTATTATTTGAAAGTCAGCGTTTCTAAACAAATAAATTTCCTCTATTATATGTTCCCTTTAGAAAGTGATAAAAAATAATATATAATAATTTTGATAATAATTCTTCACACCCAAAATATATTTCTAAGCTCATAAATCATACTAGATCACAAACATATTAGGTAATCACCTAAATTTTTTTCGGTATACATTCTAAAAAAGTACACTCCACGCTCATCTCTAAAAAAATTACTTTTCTTTTGAGTATCTAGGTTATCAAAAATCTTGATAGTACTAAGAAAATAAGGAAAAAAGGATTATAAAATATATTTAATTAAATTATAATTAGCTTCATTAATTACTTTTTTGGAGATGATGGACTTTTCCTGATTTATGGTATCTCTCATAAATTTTCAAACATAATATCCACAATCGATGATGTTATCTTGTTTTGAACACTACAGAAACATTGAAAAAAAACAAGTAAATTGTTTTGAAATTATTTATAGTTAAATATTTCAATAAATACCTTATTTTTTTTCCATTTATAGTAATAAAAATGCATTATCCCTTCATACACGAATTTCATGCCATGATTTAGCCTATTTTAAGTGACCACCCTATCATAACAAAATACTTGTTAAAACATAGACTGAAACATATAATTCAATATTTATCTATAAACTATTTATTTTATTGTATTATATATTCATAATACACATCATGTGTAGAAGATTAGTTGGATATCCTTGCATTGTATCTAAAAAATAAATATCTCAAGTGTCCATATTGATTGTGATCAACATCTAGTACTCTATAAAAAACAAAACAATTAATAAATAAAAAAATAAAAAATATATTTCATGTGATTAGTTTGTAGGGTTTTACTTTTTCATTATAGAAATAAAAAAGAGTATGTCGTCTAATACTTTTTGATGAAACACTTCGAGTAAATCATCTTTTTTCTTCTTTATTTATTAATCATCAAAAGTAAGTTATGCCGTATAAATTATATAGAGATTAATGAATCCAAATCCCACTTTTCACGATCTTCCCATTATATAGTTGAAATATAAAATCCTATATAAAATATGAATAGTAATTAACATTAATAAACACATTATCTCACTATTTGGAAAGACGTATTATGAAAACATACCATATGTATGTATTCAAAACTGAGACGCCCAACCATTCATGCTTGAGAATCTCATTTAGAGTCTCAAGACAAATTCTGTATATCATGTAATTTCCATATATTTCTTTTTCATAATCAATTTAAGTCATATATTTATCTTTAAATGTATTCTCTGCATAAATTTGTAATGATATTAAATGTTTATTTGGAACTAGAAGGGAGAAGGTACTCTTGGAAAGTCATTTTGTTTTCATGGTTGATTCACAAGATTTTATTGATTCGAACTTCCATTTCTCAGCCTCTTTATCTACATATAATATTATACCTCACTTTATACCTTTTATCACCAACTGTGATACGATTTTCATATGAAATAATTTGTTAAATAAATTCTTCATGTATCTTTATAATATTAGATGACAATGATATAGAAGCTCCAATATGATCATTCTCTACTTTAATATCTGGACCATCAAGTGGAATATGAAACTCAGAAGTCAGATCCTGAGCTACCTAAATACCCACACTTATGTGATCTTTTGGGAGGTCTTTATGGTGTATCTTGTCTCCCGGGATATTATACACTATACCCATCACAACATGGTAGTTTGTGGGGGTTGATAGATACAAATCACATATAATTGTACCCTATAGAATTTTCATAATATAAATTTATCAAAAGTTGTTTGAATCATATTTACGAGAAAAATTAATGAAAAAATTAATTACCATGGGTAAGGTATGCAATTAGGGGGAATGACTAGCCTCAAAGATAGTTGGATCATTTGGTTCATGTGTGGATATTTACTCCACCATCAGTTTGCTTCGATCCTTTATCATATAATTGTATGCCAAACCAGACCAAACAATAATTTATTACAGTGAGTCTATTTATGTCTGAAATAATCTCACCATATTATATGTATCTTCATGGGATTTTATATTCTAAAAATATGTTTAAGGAGAGACTCCAAAACCTAATCCTCTAACACGACCATATTGTTCAGGTCGCTTCAAATCTAATGAAAGTAGCTTTTCTTATGGTATGGTCATTACTGATTCTTTTGTCTAAACTACATAAAAAAATATGAAAATATATATATATTTTTATGTAATAATGTAATAAATCATAAATAATTACAATTATTTCATACATACACATGATTCCTCCTCTATTTTTGTGTTTTCATCAACTAAATTACCCTCCTTGTTTAAAAAATCCTCCTTCCATAGCACATGACATGGGATGGAAGTGGATTCATATTTTGATACATCAATATATATATAAATAAAGGAATATATGTTTTTTTATATCACATAATTAAACATTATTATTTTTGACCTAAAATACATACTAATTTGTTCGCTAACGAAGCATACCCCATCCTTTCTTTGTGATAGGGGTACATTGGTTTTGATGCATGTTATTTATTTGCAAGAATCATTTTCTATTTCATAAATTATATTTTTTGAATCAAGTTGTATAAAATAAATAATGTCAAATAATATATTATCAACTACATTGTACCTGAAATTATTTCTCATTGCAATAACTGATGAAAGTGGTCGATGTTTCATGCTTTATAATTTGTGCATAACTAAGAGGTGTGTGGGACTTTACTTCCCCTTAAAATCTCTAAGATGAAACTTCATAAAAAGAGCCTAGAAGCATCTATGGTATTTTCTAGTGGCCATAAAGACAAATTTCATATGGAAATATTCTAAAATAAACTAACTCAACAATGAATAATAAAAAATTAATCAATGTTTCATTATATAATTTTTTAGTAAAATAGAGAATGTATATCGTAACATTAGCATCATATCTTTCCAAAGGATTTCCTTCATTATAGGTTTGACGTGGTGCCATGAATCAATATTAATTGGAACACTAATCCTATTTTCAACCCTAAGATAACTAATGAATGTTGAATTTTTGGGGTTAATAGGATGGCCACATTGATTCTAACCAACCTAAATTTTTATACCCTTACTTATTTCCTTGACCATTTTATTAGACAATGCGATGTTGCGTTGTTGTTGTGTTAATCACCAACATGGTGTTGATCCCCTAATAATTACATAGATTCATCATCAACTTTCTATTCTTCCTTAGGATTAGTAATATCACCACATACAGAGGAAATTGTCTTCCCGAGTAGATAATCATTTAGTTTTCCTTGAATAACAACACTACAATACACATGGTGAAAAAAATTCTACATTTTTAGGCATCTTATATGAAAATTGTTACTATCTTGAACAAAGATATAATTTTTCAATACTCCAGTATAACTAACCATCACTAACTTTATTTAATCCGTCCTATGATATTTGATTTTTATCCATCTCTTGATTATGGATTGGACTTCCAAATTCAAACAATCCTTCCTCCCATCATTATTGTTCCAAATTTCAATCATTAAATACCTCATGAATAATTGTTATTTCATTTTGTTACTTGATACCCATCCCCCATATTTTTTGGACATCCACCTATGTTTATTGAACCTATATAACCAAAATTCATCCCATACTGATTATTGGTGACCATTTTAGATTAATATTTCTCAAAGTAGTTCAAACAATATAGATGATATGTGGGATGAGTTTCAAGAAAAAAATGAAATAATAACTATTTAGGAGATGAAATATTTTTGACACTACCATGTGAAATAAACTCATCCACACTATGATATAGTGACTCTAACCAATGTTACTAGTCTTTTTACCTCACATGTATCTCAAATATAACATCTTTATATCCACTAAGGTTCAAAATAACCTAAATGAAATTTTAATTATGGATTCTAACATAATACATTTCAAAATGAAGGAATGGACATTAAAATACACATGAATTCCACTCATAGTCATTTAATTCCACTCAAAAACATTTAATACTTTCCACTTCCTCTGAAATGATTCTTTTTTTTGACACACATATTGGTGTGAGGTGTATGGGAGAGTTGAAAACTGGCCATTTCTCTAAGATTCTAAGAGAAAGTATCCTGAAGATGAAGATAAAAGCCGGTCCTGAGAGATCTTCTCATTATGGGAGGAATACCTTAGAGATTAATAATGTAACCCTTTTGAATTTATCAAGGATGAAGGGGAAGGTAATCATAAGGTGTGTTTTACTTGTTTTTTATCCACAAAAAATGTGCAACATGAGTATTTTTAGTAGTTCACCCATCATAGTAGTATTCTCCTCCAAGTATGATTAATTGTGGAGTTCTAATAGGATCTAATATTATTACCCCCAAATTATGTGTAATTTTTATGAAGTGTTGTCAAAAGTAACAAAGTGTATTAGATATGAAAATTTATATCCAAAAAATAAAAAAACCATTCATTATGTTTTGATTAATTTTTAGGTGTCATTTTTTATGTTATCAAGAAGTAGAAAATGGGGAGGTTGAAAGGGTGTAAGAGTTGTAGAGTAAGTTCAGAGATGCGGTATTCAATGTCATGGCAGTGGATTTGATAGAGATTAATGAATAAAATCTGAATTGGATGTATGCCGTCAAGTAACCTTGGAACCATAATGATGGTAGGAAATCTAGTTTGAAATTGGGAGTCAAATCCATCATAAAAAGATGGAAGGAAATCAAGCATATAAGGATGGATTAAATAATGGTAGTGAAGGTTAGTTGTACTGACGTATTGAATTATTGTATATTTATTTAAGAAAATAAAAATTTTCATGCAAAATGTATGAAAATTTGGGCTTTTTTGCATGAAGTGTATTGTATTATATATCTATCTTACCAAAATTAATCCTTATTTACCCAACATTATTTGTAATACTTGTGGTCCTTTTTTTATGAAAAGTTATTTATTTTTATTACGACTATTATTTATTGTATGATTATTTCAATAATCACACATTATGAATATTTTAATAAAATAAAAATGAGATACATTGTTTTCATATGGATTAGGGGTATGGAAAATAATAATAGAATTCGTACATAGTTGATTTAGTAACCACTTTAGGTTTATCTTGGTACACATGTAGATAATGTTTCCTTGGGTTGAAGATTAAACATATTGATTATTTATTTGGAGGGATATGGTATCAAATGATATCTAGTGGATACTTGTAGAGTTCTTTTCATCAATGGTAGGTTAATTATTCATTCAGGGTTTTTTTACCTAGGATTTATCAAATTTTTATTATTTTTATGCATGTAGGCATTTATAATCATAGGATTCTATTGTGAACTATTTTAAATAGATTCACTTGTCATGTGAGTTGGTTTTTTGAACAATTTCTCATGGATAAGTTTTAATTCTATATATTTATTTTCAATCCTTTGGAATTTTTTGATGGTTATAAGGGTTGAGTAACATTTTGATTCATCTTTTGTTAGGGTATTAATAGTTGGACTATTTGTGATGTTATAGTTTTATAAAAGACAAATTTTTTGATAATAAAATAAACATACAAAAATAAAGAAAATAAATTTTATTAAATTCAGAACTTTAACAAAAAATCACTTCATTCTTGGAGAGGAATTTATTTATAAAATTATTTGACAAAAAAGTAAACTCATATATAACATCTTCTATATATGGCACCTCATGTAGAAACTCTTATATTGTAATATGATCTGGTGTGTTGTGTTATGAAATGTTTTTATTTATAAATTTAAAATAATGTAAATTCATAAAATCTATTTACCATTATTTTATAAAAATTAAAACTTTTGTTTAACTAGTTTTAAATTTATAGGACAAGGGAAATCATTGGAAACCATTTATTGATCATGAAAATAAATGGTATCTCCTTTTATGATCTCCCTAAACCATAGAATATCACATTCTCTCATAATTATAATGTGTTAGGTGAATATATATTTCAATAAATGTAATAATATTAGGAACCTATCAATCAATTATAAATACACCTTTTATTGATAATACATCGCAACTTTTTAGTATGCACTAAATAAAAAACTAAAAAAGTATGCATATTTTTATTTCAATGAAAATTTAAATAATTTGTTCCTTATTAAATTATATATATAACATATTTATAATTTTAACCAATATAAAATGTAAAATTTAAATATTATTTACTTGAATTAGATTAACCCATTCACATTAAAACAATATTTATATTAACCTGCATTATATTATTCCTATCAAATAAAATTACATCAAAAATTAGTCCAATATAGTCTTAATTTTTTTCATCTTCATGTGCAAGTCACACTATGGAATCAAGATTCAAAAAATAAAAACCAAACTATTTAAAATTTTTTAATAAATAATATAACAAAAACATAAAAAAATTACCATTATCTATAATAGCGGATGGAGATGTAGTTCGCATTGGTCTTGTATAAAGCTGGAAGGATTTTATAAACTAAAGTGGTATTTTGTAGGTATAGGTAAGGGAGATAGAGATAGAGAGATGGGATTTATGGCTCTTTGTGGTTAAATTAAAAAAATAAAACCGCAGAACCCAAAAAATCAAACAATGAGAGAGGAAAAGGAGAAAATAACATACATTGTAATCTAGCCTTGATTCGTCTGAGAGAACATGGAGGAGTGTTGCTGGTAGTAGGGAAGTTACATGATAGTTTGATTGTCATGACTAAATGAGCCAAATTTATGGTTCTTTTAATATACAAATGACACTTTTATCAGCGCTTTCAAGAAAGTGCTGATAAACATCCCTTTTATCAGTGCTAAATTGATAAGAACTGAGAAAAGGCATATTTATCATCACTTTTTTAGTGATGATAAAAACCTCTATCAGTGCTAAAACTTTAGCAGTGATAAATTATTTGTAAATATAATTATAAAATAAATTGTAAAAATATTTATATATTATATATTTTTTATTATAATTTTATAATTATTTAAATATATAATTTTTATTTATAATTAAATTATTAATTTTTAAAAAAATTAATTTTATTTTATTTATAATTATAAAAATATAATTTTATTAATATAATAAATACACATTTATAAATATATTTATAATTATTTATTTATTATTATTTATTTATTTTTATAAATATATTTATATAAATATATATATATATATATTATAATTCCATAATTATAAATATATTTATATCATTATATATATTATATAATTATATATATGTATCAAATATATATAAATATTAAAATATTTATTAGTTAAATATTTTTATTATAATTTTATAATTATTTATATATAAAATTATTTATTTATAAACAGATTTAATTCAAGGGATAATGCAGCATTGATCGGATCAGCACTAGTGGTAGTAATCGGTGTGAGAAGCACCCTTCATGTTTTTCCAATAGTGGATGAAGCAGATTAGACTGAAACAAGTGTTTGTAGATCCACAATAGTTGTTTCTATATCAGTAGTGACCAATGTGAGTGGAAACGACTTAGATCTAGTCGAATCTGGGAGGATGATTTCTAGAGTGTTTATCAGAGTGAGTTGTGTCCATGGATCCATAATGATGGCTGGTGTGAGGCTGACCAGAGCAGATGACGTGAGGGTGGATTGTGTGAGCAGCGCGCATATGGGTGATGTTGTGATGACTGGAATAGACAAAGTGGATGATTTCCCTATGGCTACAGTGAATGATAGTGTGGTTACAGTGGAACCTAATGTGATACCAGATGGTGTGGTTTCAGTAGAATCTAAACAATCTATTTGAATGGATAAAGTGGGATATTGTCCACCCGATCTTCTTCCCATAGATAAAAAATTTGGTAAATTAAAATCCCAATTTGGTACTGAAAATTCCAAATAGGCCCCCAATGACATATATTTTTCACATGTTAAAGATATTTCCCCAGAGAAAATGGTCAAGAAAGGTGACACTGCACATGTGACTACTAATAGGGTGGTGATTCTAAACAGATTCCAAATTTGTGAATACTCCATAATTATGAGGCGTATTCTTACCTCTTGAGTAAAGTCTTGTACAATTTATGAATTTGTTTGGATGATGAATTCTACATGGTGTTTTTTTTCTTGGAGATGCATTCCCCTGGGTTGGGGTTTCTTCCACATTATGTTTACATTAGAGGATTTGAAGTTCATAACATTGGGTATTGGATCAGTCTTTTTAATAAAGCTAGGTATTGTATTCTTTCAAGGGCTAGACTTACTCTTTAATCCATTTTCCATAAAAAATACAAGAGCTCAAATTTGGATCAAAATATTTGGTCTTAATTAGATCTTGTGGCATCCCAATATTTTATTTGATATTTCCTATGTAGTGGAAATTCTAATAAAAATGGATAGGAATACTAAGATTCTATATTTGGTCACTGTGATAGGGATCTGTTGGAAATTTATTTTAGATATTTCTTGATCCATAATATGGTTCTCTCAGTATTAGATGATTAAATATATTTAAAAGTCGTATATGAATGTCTTTCTTAATTTTTTTTAATCTGTCATACTATTTTTCATGTTATGGACAAAATTTCCAAAGGATCTGGTTTGTTCTTTTTGTACTTTAAAGGGGCACCATGAGGATTCTTATAGGAAGAAATTGAGGAAGAGAAATACAAAAAAATGTAGACTCGCTTGTGGACCGAAAATCCATTCTTGGAAAGTCACCAAAGGTGATGCAGGTGACTCATGAGTTAGGGTTAAGAATGGCCCTGACACTGGTGTATGATTATAGAGAGCATCCTCAAGCAGATGAAGGTGGCCTCATTCCAGGAGTGTCTCTAGAGGACCTTAATCTTTAATTTAGTGGCAACAAAATCCAGATGATAATGGGAATCTATCAAAGATTCAAGAGGAAATCATTAAATTAAGGGAAACCAAGGGTGTCCATGGAAAGTGGGATGATTTTGAGGATGACTCCCCAAAAATTAATATAGTCATGATTTAGTCAAATAGAAAAATTTTGTTGCGGATGCAAGTGGTTTTCAATCTGTTCCTTCTAGGAATGTGAGACGTAGGAAGGACTATTCCAATCTGAAGCCAACCATGGTCCCCATGTCTCATGGTTTCTTTCTTGATTATGACTGGTATGGTGATTATGATGATTCTTATGATTTTGATATCTGATCTTCCTTGGTTTCTCTTGGAATGATGGCATGAATTCTTGTATGACCCCATCCTTATCATTTATGTTGTTTCCTTTTCATTTTTTAATAAAAGGGCTATGCCTTAACATTTTTAGTTTTTATAAATATTTATTTAAAAATATGTTTTAAAAATTATTACTGGATATAGAATATTAAATACATGTATTTTAAAAATGAGTGAAATTGAATAATTCAAAGTGAGTACACTTAAAAATATTGAAAAGATGTATAAGTTTTTCTAATTAAATATAAATTGTTAAAAAATATAGATATATATTGAAGTAAATATGAATATATATTAAAAATTGTAAAACATAATAACTAAATAAACATAAATAAATAATATGAAATGAACAAATTATAAAATAAAATAAAAAATAAAGAAAAAGAAAAAGAAGAAAGAGAAAATATTTAAAGTGAATAAATAATACCTAACTCTAGTAATATTAAAAATAAGTAAATAATATTTATTGATAAAAAATAATATATTAAATGTGTAATGTTATAATAAAATTCTAAAATATACTAAAATTTTAATAAATTATATAAATATAAGGTGTATGTGTTTCTAGCAACTTAATTATAAGTCTTTATACCTTTAGCCTTCTGGCATGTAATGGGTTTCCATTTACCCAATTGAAAAAGGTCTTTTGATTTTCCTTTTCTTTTTAATAAATTTTAGGTCCAACATTACTTGGTATTGAACTTTCTAGTACATTTTATTCATTTTATTCATTTTATATAAATATTTACTTAATATATATTATTTATTACTATTTATAATTTTTATATATATATATATATTACTTATTTATTTTTATTAAGAATTGTTTCATTAAAAAAATTAAACAATATTGTAATTTATTCATTTTTATTTTTTTATTTAATTATTAAAATTTATTCATTTCATATGTCTATATTTAATATAATATATTTATTAATATTTATAATCTATATAAATTAATAATAAATTTTTTCATTTTTTCAATAATTATTTAATTAATAACATTTTTAATACTCATTTTTAATTTTTATTTGTTTAATCCTTTAATTTTATTCATTTTACAAATCTATATATTTAATATATAATATTTATTTTTTTAATTTATATATACGTATATTCAATTTAATAATTTTTAACAATAATTATTTAATTAATAAACTTTTAATATATTATTTTTATTTTTATTTGTTCAATTATTTTATTTTATTCTAGACCATTATCAATGTTAAAGGTGCCATGATAAAGGACAACCTTTATCAGCACTAAAAATAATGTGCTGATAAAGGGTACCCTTTATCAATACAAAAAATAAACCGCTGATAATAGGTACCCTTCAGTAGCACTAAAAGAAAGAGCTGATAAAGGTGAAACTTTATCAGTGCTAAAAGAAGAACTGATAAAGGGTACCCTTTATCAGTGCTTTTTTAGTGTTGATGAAAGGATCACTTTCTCAGTTCTTCTTATATGGATGATAAAGGCGTCCTTTATCAGCACTTTTGGCTAGCACTGATAAATACCAACGCTGTTAAAGGCCTCTTTCGTAGTAGTGAAATAATGCCGAAAGTTGTGTCATATAAACTATGATGAACATGTCATGCCTCTACAAAAAATAAAAGGAAATAAATTGAAATAAGAATCTAATACAATAAAAGTATTGAAAGTACATAAGACAAAAAGTAAATCTCTCCAGATTGCATCATGACCATGGCTATGTTCTTTGCTCCCCTGATCCAAAACAACATGAAAATAAAGCATCATAAAGATGGTGCTTTCCCCAGTCCCTACATGTATCCATGAAGTCTATCCAAGTACCCAATGGTGGACTCAATTGGGTGTGAGATAACATTAATTAGTATATCACTAGGAATGTCAATAAAAATTAAAGTCTATGTATATAAGATAAAGTAGTGTGAAATATATATTAGATATAAAGTGATTAGTGAAGAAGTGAAACCTTCCATATAGTTAATAATAATCAATAAGCATAACAAGGGTTAGCTATAATCAAGCAACCTTAAACATGAGATATGTTTAAAGCTTGGAAATACCATCAACAATGGATTATTCCATGTAATCAAGTGTCATAAATCATGGTATAGATCCAATGAGTAGAAATGTACAAGAAATACCATTAATCTTCTTCCGAGTAATCTAGTGTTAGGATTACATGGGCTGGATCCAAGGTCCATAACCAGGGCATACCCTTGAGTCCATATAGAACATCTATAGTAGAGTTAGTAATGACTTGGGTGGAGTCCAAGGATTTTAAATGTCCAAGGCATTATATGAAATCCAGACATCGAGAGTAGAAATTTCCAAGGCATCCAATGTAATATGGATCCATGGAGTAAAAATTTCCCAAACATCCAAGTCATCCAAACCCAGTGAGTAAAATGTTCAAGACATTTGAATTCTTAAAAAAATAATTAATCATTTTATAACCCAATTCACATTTACATTCAACCCATTCAACCATTTTAACAAGATGTTTCACATGTGAAAGGAGTCACAAAACCCTCTCCTAATATCTCATTCAATTCAAAAAGGATCCATCAACTAAAGTAGAGCTCACAAAAACTAATCAAGGAAGTATATCAAAGGAAATATACTCAAACACACCTCACATGAGGTTCGAGTTGAGGTGAATATCCTCCATCCATATAATTTTACTAAGTGGAAAACAAAATCAAGTTCCAAAAATTTAATCTAGGAATTTAATCAATTTAAGAAAAACACCCAAAAGTCTGACCTAGGACACAATAACAAATAGTTATAAAACAACCAAACGTTAATATAAAAGGTATATACCACCTACCATATACATGTGGTAGAATAGTCATCCAGTATTGGATCCTAAATCAACCCCGATCAGAAGAAAATGGATGAATTCCCTAAAGATAGGGCATAAGTGATCCACCAAAATATCACCATTGATAGAAAGGTAAACAAAGAAACAAGATTAATCAGTTAAGAACTTACTGAAGGCTATCCAATGAGATGATCAAATGTTGAATCAGAGGTAGGATGGAGAAATTGAATCAAAGAGAAGGTTTAGGCATCAATGGAGCTTCTCCTAGAGATTCTTCATGATAGAGAGGAATAATTTTTTTAAAAATTTGTCTATACCTCATATTTTAAAAACTAACCTTGATCATTTACATGATGTGTAAATGATTTGCACATTGGGTAATTCTCAAGATTTCCCGTATTGAGAAATATCATTACACGCTATGAATTGACCGACCCAGGATGTTACAGGTTGTGTAATGAATACATACCCTATATTCCATGAACACATAATGTACTTGGACTACAGGATTCCTTCAACCCCCTTATTTTTGTTTTAAAAACACCCAACCATTCCACATGCTTAGCTCCAAGGTCAGTGCCAAAAAAGTTCTTAAAAATGGGTTTTAATTGAAAACTCAAAGGATCCGTAACTCATAGAAAGATCTAGTTCTTACATAAGGGGTTTTATAGTTTTTAGTGTTTTATTTTTTAGAGGTTGTAAGTGTTCTTAGGTTATTAAGGTTTTATTAGAGGGTTTCTGGGTTTTTAGGGTTTTTTTATATTTTAAGTTGTTTCTTAGGATTTTTTTGATTTTTAGGAGTTTTGGGGTGTTGGGATTTTTAGGGTTTTTATAAGGGTATTGAGGTTTTCATATTTTTATGGGTTTCTAAGGGTTTTAAGTGTTTTATATTTTAATCTTTTCTTATGAGAATTTAGTTTTTTTATGTTTTTTGGGATTTATGGATTTTTATGGTTTTTTAGGGGTTTTATGGATTTTGAGGGGTTTTATGGGTTTTAGGGATTTTATAGTTTATTATAGGGTTTTTGAGTTTTTATGGTTTCAAAAAAAAATTAATGTATTTTATTATTTTTAATAATTTTATGGTTTTTATATTTTTAGTTGTTTTGGGGGGGGGGGTTTATAGGTTTTAGTGGTTTTTATGGTCTTTACGCATATTTTTTTTTGGTTTTAGAATTTTTAGGTTTTTAGAAGTTTTAAGTTTTTTATGTTTTTATGTTTTTCTTATGGGTTTTCATTATTTTATGTTTTTTTACATTTTTAGGGATTTTTAGGGAATTTTTAATATTTTTATGGTTTTTAGGGATTTTGAGGGTCTTTTTTGTTTTTGAGGTTTCAAGGGGTTCAAATTGATTTTAGGTTTTAAGGTTTTCTTATTGGTTTTCATGGTATTTAGGGTTGATTACATTTTTTTTGGTATTTTTAAGATTTTTATTGTTTTTAGTGTTTTTAGGGATATTGAGTGTTTTGGGGGTATTTATTGTTTTTTTGATTTTTATGGGTTTTTTAGTTTTTTAACGATTTAAAGGGGTTTTAGATTTTATAACATTTTTAGGGGTTTAAATGGGGTTTAGAGATTTTTGGGGTTTTTAGGGTTTTTATGGATTTTAGGGTTTTTATGTTTTTTTGGGGGTTTTAGGTGTTTTAGGGGTTGTAGGGTTTTAGGGTATTTTTAGGATTTTTATAGTTTTTAGCATTTTTAGGTTTTATGGGTTTTAAGTGTTTATAGGGTTTTAAAGTTTTCTTAGGGTTTTCAGGTTTTTAGGGGTTTTTACATTTTTAGATATTTGAGGGATTTTTTAGGATTTTTATGGTTTTTATGGTTTTTAGGGACTTTGAGGGTTTTTATTGTTTCTAGGTATTTTAGGGGTTTTATGGTTTTTAAGAATTTTAAGGTTTTTGGGGATCAATGTGTTTTTAGCTTTTAATGGTTTTCATTGTGTTTTTAGTATTTTTTTTACATTTTTAGAGTATTTTATGGTTTTTAGGGTTTTATGTATTTTTAGTGTTTGAAGGGGTTTTATAGTTTATTAGGGGGTTTAGGGTTTTATGAGATTTTTAGGGGTTTTATGATTTTTTCAGAATTTTTTATATTTTTAGGGGCTCAACTGGTTTTTAAATTTTTTATTGGTTTTAAGTTATTTTATTTTTTTTAGGGTTTCTTTGTAGTTTTTACATTATTTAGTTTCTTATAATTTTTTTTTAGTTTTTTTGGGTTTTAATTTTTTTAGGATAATATGGGTTTCTTGGATTTTTAAGGATTTTTATGGGTTCTTTTTAAAATTTTAGGGATTTTTAAAGGTTTTTATGATTTTCATGTGTTTTTATGTTTTTAGGTAATCTTTGGGGTTTTAGGGTTTCATTTGGGTTTTTAGCATTTTTAGGCTTTTGGGGTTTTAAGTGTTTCTAGGTTTTATGTTTATATTAGGACAAGGAGAGATGCGAGGATCGGGCAATTCCTGACCCCCCCCCCCCAAATTTTTTTAAGAAAAAAAGACGCAACAGACAAGGGAGGGGAGGGGAAAAAAGACCCGAACCCCAAAACCCTTTACAAACCCAAGATGCAAAAGACCCCAAAAAAGAAAGATCAAACAAGAAAAAGCATACAAAGCCAAGCAAGAAAGATCCAGCAGCAGTCCCAACCAAGCAGCAACCAAAATCTAGCAACAGCGAAACCATCGCCGTATGCAACAACTTCATCACGTCCAAAGCATCAGCAACATCACATCTTAGCCAACCAATAGTCAACATCCATCCCATCAGATTCCGATAGCCAGCACCTCTTTCATCGGTTCCCAGCACCTCCCAACTCAACAGCAACCAATATCTAGCATCACAATTTCCAGCATCCAGCGTGTTCTTTACAATCAAGTTCACCACCAGAAACACACATCCACCAACACCAGAAGCATAATAATCACCATATTCATCAAGCACCAACATAGACCAGCAGCCAGCAGCAAACATAACCCAACAACACAGAGTCCAGCGACCATCTCCTCTTAACTAGTCAACATTCGATATCCCAAAGCAGCCAAAAACACAAGACCACCAACACACACACCTAATCCCAGTCCGCAGCACCATCAATTCCTCATACATTAAAAGAAACAACCCATAATTGATCCATCCACTACTCAAAAGTCTACAGAACAACATCTCACAAAGAGCGCAGCAAAAAATGACCAACCCTTCAACAACAGCAATACCTAAGAACAAAATTAAGGAACCATTAAAACAAACCAGCATCTTCTCCCTCCGCATCCCCCTTAACCCGTCACGGAGCCAGAAAAACGCGTGATCTCTGCCTTGACTCGGATCAAGAAACACAGGTCCGAGCACAAGAATGTGCACGCCACCGCCAAGAGGTCGCAATGCCCTCTGCACCATACTTCCACCATTGCAAAGCCAGATACCTCTCAAACTAAACCTCCATATCATCTCACCACACCATCAAAGAGAACCGAAGCACTGAACAATAAGATAGATGAACATCCAAGACCAAACACATATCTGGAAAACAGATCAAGAAATCGGGCCAAGAACATCACTGTCCAGTCGTCCGAATGCCCGTCTCACACGCCTTCCACCTTCGCAGGACCAGAAAGACCACCACATCCAAAGATCTGAATCCAGCTTTGAGAGTCGCTTCTCCATCGTCTATCGAGACTACATCTGCAGTACAAACCACTACCCAGCCAAACTCGTCAACGCATCCTTCCTCGGAACATTGTCCCATAACCTAGCCTCGCCATGGCCGTGACACCGGAGCAACCTGCTTCGTCGTTGAGGCCCACGTCTTCGCTGATCCGCCCTGGGAAACACCAGATGTGCAATGTCAACCCCGAACCATGGTTGAATTCTAGAAAGGGTTCTGACCACCATGGAGCCATCTGCTTCACCGCAATCCAAATCAGACCGATCTAAGACCGCATAAGCCTGTGTAACCTCCAAAGCCGATGAAACCCAAGCGCACCAGCAATGAAGACATTCCAAGGACATGGGCCAGGGCACGGTATGGGGAAAACGAGGCTGTCGAAGAATGAAAACCACCACCATCATTAGATTAACAACCAGAGAACAACATCACTGAGGAAGCAAAGAAATAGCACCAAGATCTTGAGAAGGAACCAGGGGAAAACCTGGAAGGAGCGTCGAGCGGGAGAGGGAACTGGGGGAGTGCGCCCCCACCCTTCTTCTATTTTTATTAGGGTTTTTAAGGGTTTTATGAGGTTTTACATTTTATGAATTTATAGGGATTTTTTGATATTAATATATCTTTTTAGGGGTCTTAGGGACTTTGAGTATTTTTGGGATTTTTTTGGGTTTTTTTGATTTTTATGGTTTTTTTGGGTTTTTAGGGTTTTTTTAGTTTTTATGATTTTTAAGGTTTTTTAGAGATTTTTAATGTTTTTAGGGATTTAATGCGGTTTTAGAGTTTTAGTGGGGTTAAGAGGTTTATGGATTTTTATGATTTTATAGGTTTTTTGTTTTTATGCATTTTTAGTGTATATTTAAGGGTTTTTATGTTTTTATCATTTTTAGGGGGGTTTGTGATTTTAAGTGTTTTTAGGTTTTTAAGTATTTCCTAGGGTTTTTAGGGGTTTTTAATTTTATATAATTTTTAGGGTTTTATGGTTTGAATTGTTTTTAGATATTTTGGGGGTTTTAGGGTTTTTTTTGTTTTTAACATTTTATAGGTTTGTAGTGGTTTTAAGTGCTTTTAGGGTATTTAGGTTCTCTTAGGGTTTTTAATGTTTATTACTTTTCTAGGTAATTTTAGGTATTTTTTATGTTTTTTAGGGATTTTAGGGATTTTTAGGGTTTTATGGTTTGCATGGTTTTTATGGTTTATAGATTTTCGTAATGTTTATAATATTTTTAATGGATTATAGAGTTTATAGAGTTTTAAGTGGGTTTTATAGTTTTTAGGGGGTTTTAAGGGTTTTTAATGATTCAATGGTTTTTTGGGATTTTAGGTTTTTTAGGATATTATGTGTTTTAGCATTTTAAGGTTTTAAGGGTTTTATGTGTTTTTTGGTTTTTAAGGTTTTCATATGGGTTCTCATAGTTTTTAGGGATTTTTATGTTTTTAGCAAGTTTAGAGGGTTTTTAGTATTTTTATTGATTTTTATAGTTTTTAGGGATTTCGAGGGTTTTTAAGGATTTTAGTGTTTTTAGGTTTTTGGGGGGTTTAGTATTTTTTTGGTTTTTACAGATTCCCAGGTGTTTTCATGGTTTTTAGGGTTTTATATTTTTAGTAATTTTTAGGTATTTTTTAGTATTTTTATGGTTTTTAGGGATTTTGAAGGGTTTTAGGGTTATTAAGGTCTTCACAGATTTTTTTGGGTTTTAAGGGTTTTTTTGAGTTCTTAGGGGTTTTTAATGGTTTTTATAGTTTATTAATGTTTTATGGATTTAAAGTGTTTTTTGGAGTTTTGAGTGGGTGTTAGGGTTTTTATGTGGGTTTTGTAGTTTTAAGGGTTTTAGGGGGTTTTATGGTTTTTAGAGGTTTTGAGTTGTTTTATGGCCTTCTATGATTTTTTTTGTGATTTTTTGTGATTTTAGAATATTTATGGGTATTAAGTGTTTTTATGTTTTTATGTTTTTACGGGTTTGGTAGGGGTTTTCTAGATTTTTATGGTTTTTTTTTGTTTTTAGGGATTTTTGGGACTTTTTAAGAATTTTATGGGTTTTTTTATTTTTAGGGATTTGGTAGATCATTAGGGATTTTAGTATTTTAATGGTTTTTGGTTATTTAGTATTTTTAGATTTTGAGGGGTTTTAATGATGTTTAGGTTTTTAATGTTTTATTATGGTTTTCTGTAGGTTTTTATTGTTTTTTATGTTTTTAGTAATTTTTAGGGGTTTTTAGGATTTTTATGGTTTTTTAGGGTTTAAATAATTTTAATGATTTTTTAGGGGTTTTATGGTTTTATTCGTTATTAGGGGTTTCTTGAGTTTTTAGGTATTTTAATGTTTTTTATATATTTTTTATCATTTTAGGGGTGTAAAGGGTTTTTTAGAGATTTAAGTGGTTTTTAATATTTTTATGGTTTGTTGGGTTTTTATGGTATATAGTGTTTTCAATGAGTTTTAAGGGTATTAAGGGTTTTAGGTTATTTTTAGGGTTTTTAGTTTGTTTATGTTTTTACGGGTTTAAAGTAATTTTAATGTTTTCATATGGTTTTTAAAATTTTTTTGGGGTTTTACATTTTAAGGGATTTTTAGGAATTTTTTAATGATTTTTAATTTTTTTTGGGTTCTAGGGATTTTGAGGGGTTTTAGCGATTTAAGAGTTTTAGGGGGTTTAGAGTTTTTAAGTTATAAGGGTTTTATGTGTTTTTTTAGTTTTAAGGGTTTTAAGGGGTTTTAAGGGATTTTAGGGATTTTAGGGATTTTTTATGATTTTTATTGTTTTAATGGGTTTAAAGGTTTTTTTATTATTTTTATGGTTTTAAAATTTTTATGGTTTTATGGTTTTTAGCCTTTTATTGGTTTAAAGGGATTTTTAGAGTTATTAGTTGTTTTAGAGTTTTTATGTGTTTTTAGGGTATTTTTTAGCTTTTACGGGTTTTTATGGTTTCTAGGGGTTTTTAATGTTTCTAGTTTTTAGGGGTTATAATTGTTTTTTTGTTTTTAAATCATTATTAGGGGTTTTCATGGCTTTTTACATTTTTATGATTTTTTATGGAATTTTAGATTTTTAATGTGTTTTTATGTTTTAAGTGATTTTGAGAGGTTTTACTTTTTAGGGTTTTAGGGTTTTTTATGGTTTTTAACATTTTCAAGATTTTTAGGGAATTATGTTTTTTTAGTTTGTTAATATTTTCTTAGGGGTTTTAGGTATTTTATATTTTTAGTAATTTTTAGGGGTTTTTTTATATTTTTAGGGGTTTTAGGGATTTTTGGGTTTTTTTGAATGTTTTTATGGTGTTTGTGGTTTTTAGGGTTATTATGGTTTTTTGTGTTTTATGTGTTTTTTTTTGAATTTTAGGGTTTTAAAGGGTTTTAATATTTTTTATTATTTTTATGGGTTTAAAGGGTTTTTAGAGTTTTTAATGGGCTTTTAGGGTTTGTATGGATTTTTAGGGGTTTAAAGGTTCATATTGGTTTTTATGGGTTTTAGGGTTTTTTGATTTTTTGAGTGTCTTTATGATATTGTGAGGGTTTTAGTGTTTTTTATGTTTTTAGGGGTTTTAAGTGTTTCTGGATTTTTAAGATTTTCTTTGGATTTTTCTAGGATTTTAGAGTTTTTTATGTTGTAAGGAATTTTTAGGGATTTTAAAGATATTTTTGGTTTTAAGGGGTTTTTTGTGATTTTTAAGGGTTTTAGGATTTTTTAGGGATTTTAGGGTCTTTTATGGTTTTTAACATTTGTAGGTTTTTTAGGGATTTTAAGTGTTTTTAGGTTTTTAAGGTTTTCTTAAGGGGTTTCAGGGTTTTTTTTTACATATTTATAGATTTTTAGATATTTTTTAGGATTTTTATGGATTTTAGGGATTTTGTGGGGTTTTAGGAATTTTCATGGTTTTTAAGGATTTAGGGTTTCTTTTAAGTTTAAAAGGTTTTAAGGATTTTTATTGTTTTTTAAAAAAGTTAGGGTTTAAAGTGTTTTTTTATTTTTAGTGTATTTTTTTTGGATTTTTATGGTTTTAGGGGTTTTCATTGCTTTGCGGATTTTTATTGTTTTAGGGTCCTTTAAATTTTTTTAGTATTTTTAGCATTATTAGATTTTTAGGAGTTTTAAGTGTTTTAGGGTTTTAAGATTTTCTTAAGGGTTTTTTACGTTTTTAGGGAATTTTTGCGGGTTTAAGGTTTATTTATGGTTTTTAGGGATTTGGGGGGTTTTGGGGGTTTTAGGTTTTTAGGGTATTTAATGGGGTTTAGCGTTTTTTAGGGTTTTAAGGGATTTAAGTGTTTTTAGGTTTTTAAGGTTTTTATTAGGATTTTCAAAGTTTTTAGGGATTTTTACATTATTAGGTATTTTTAGGGTTATTTAGGACTATTGTTTTTTTTCACGTTTTTAGGGATTTTAAGGGTTTTATGGTTTTATAGGATTCTTTGGGGGTTATTATCAATTTTTTAGGTTTTTTTGGTTATCTAATCGTTTTTAGGTTTTTATGGTTTTTGGGTTTTTGGGTATTTTATGATTTTATGGTATTTTAGATCATTTTTGTGGTTTTTATTATTTTTTCAGCATTTTAGAGATTTTGTGTGTTTTTTGGGTTTTTATTGTTTTTTGGGGTTTTCGGGTGTTTTTTAGTTTTTAGGGTTTTAAGGATTTATATAGTTTTATAAAAAAAATATGGGTTTGAAGGGTTTTTTAATTTTTAGTGTGTTTTAGGGTTTTTATGGGATTTAGGGTTTTTAGTGTTTTTAGGGGTTTTTTATAAATTTTAGGGGGTTTCGATCTTTTTAGCGGTTTTTTGGATTTGTATCTTTTTAAGTTATTTAGGTGTATTAAGTTTTTAAAAGGTTTTAAGTTTTTCTTAGGTGTTTTTAGGGGATTTGGGGTTTTTTAATTTTTTATATATTTTTAGGGATTTTTAGGGTTTTGGGTTTTTCGGATTTTGATGGAATTTAGAAGTTTTTATAGATTTTAGGGTTTTTAATAGTTTTTTTCTTCTTATGTGTTTAAGTATTTTTAGGTTTTTATTTTTTTCTATAATTTTTCAAGGTTTTTAGGTTTTTTACATTTTTATGGATTTTTAGGATTTCATTCTTTTTTAGGGTTTTTACTGATTTAGAGAATTTTTAGGGTTTTTTGGTTTTTTGGGGTTTTTGAGTTTTTAGGGGTTTCACAGTTTTTTGAAATTTTTATTGTTTTGGTGGTTTAAATAATTATTAGAGTTTTTAGTGTCTTCATGATATTTTTGGGTTTTATTGTTTTAGGGGTTTTATGGTTTTTGGGGATTTTAAGGACTTTTTTAGGTTTTTAGTGTATTTAGAATTATTTATGTTTTATGGGTATTAAGTGCTTTTCAGTTTTTAATTTTTTCATAGGGTTTTTAGGGTTTTTAATTTTTTTTGGATTTTATGGCCTTTTAGGATTTTTATGGTTTTTAGGGATTTTTTTGGGTTTTTATATTTTTTTTGTTTTTATGCTTTTATGTTTTTTAAGGGGTTTATGTGACTATTGGGTTTTATGGTTTTCTTTGTGGTTTTTAGGGATTTTAGGTTATTTTACTTTTTTCATAATATTTAGAGATGTTTTGGATTTTTGGGGTATTTTGGGTCTTTAGGGATTTTGAGGGTTTTTAAGGTTTGTACGATTTTTTAGTGTTTTTAACATTTTTAGGGGTTTTTAATATTTTTAGTGGGATTTAATGTTTTTATGGGTTTTTAAGGGGTTTTTTGGTTTTAGGGGTTTAATTTTTTTTGACGGGATTTTTAGGGTTTTAGGGTCTTTTTAGGGGTTTTAATAGATTTTAGAATTTTCTAGGTTTTTAGGGTTGTAAATGTTTTTCAGTATTTAAAATTTTGTTAGGGTTTTTAGAGTTTTTATGTTTTCAGGGTTTTTAGGGGTTCTTTTGGATTTTAGTGGGTTATTTGGGTTTTAGGGTTTTTAGGCTTTTTAGGGTTTTTAGTGTTATTAGGTTTTTTAGGGTTTTTAAGTGTTTTTTTGGTTTTTAAGGTTTTGATAGGGTTTGTAGGGTTTTTTACATTTTTAGGGATTTTTGGGATTTTTTTGGATTTTTATGTTTTTGTTGGGGTTTTAGGCATTTTGAGTGTTTTTTGGGTTTTCATTTGTTTGTGGGTTTTTATGGTGTTTTTGAAGTTTTTTATGGTTTTAAGGTTTTCTAGTTTTTTAACATTTTTATGGGGTTAAATGCATTTTATAGTTTTTGGTGGGTTCTAGGGTTTTTTATGGTGGTTCAGGGTGTTTTATGGTTTTTGGGGTTTTTTATGGTTTTTGGGGTTTTAAGTGTTTTTAGGGTTTTAATGGGGTTTTATATTTTTAGGGATTTTAAGGGATTTTTTCGGGTTTTTATGTTTTTCCAGGGTTTTTTGGGTTTTGAAGGATTTTTGGGGTTTTAGGGCTTGTAGGGTCTTGAAAAATCCGCAAAGGAAATTTTACCCAAATTCCCCAATGAATTGGGGAAAATAATCAAAGAGCAGACATAAAGGACCGGTCCATGAACCGACCCATGGAAGCACAACGTGGCCAGGCATCGCGAGGCACCACCCTCTACAAACTGTTTTTGTTCGTGAAATGGAGGCGGAGAGCCTCCGCAGTCGCGAGGCCGGATGGGCGCCAGTCCGGTTCACCATCACGAACCGCTCCAACCACAGACCGCTTCGACCGGCTCAAGCCGTACCCGCTGTCGTTCGCGTAATGGAGGCGGAACCCTCCGCAGTCGTGGACCATTCCCAGAGTTCGCCTCTTGGAAGGGGGGAGCGTTCAATACCTACCGCGAATTGCAGATTGACCAAGTCAACTGTGAACCGGGTATTTGGTCATTGGCCTCCGAAAAAGGTGTCGTGTGGCCACAGATACATTCATTTCCCCACTCTATAAAAGGATACCAAGGGGGAAAGAAGAAATGATCGGAGAACTGGAATCGGATTCGGAGGGATTGGAGATTCAGAAGGAAAAGGAAGGATTCGGATTTCGCAAAAAGAGAAATTCCCATCCGCAAACCACAACAGGTATATGAATTAAGAAGGAACTGGAAAACGCATAATAATTTGGTGAACTGCGAACCTAAAAATAACAAAAAAAGAGAACCACAAACCATACCCCCTCTGCGGATAACATCCCCACGAACCAGGGAGTTTATGCCTCTTTTCCCATCCGTCGTACCGCGTTGCACCCTCCTCCGCAGGTGAAGCCCCAATCGACGAGCCTCCGATCAGCGATGCCCTTGGCCGCCGCTGCCCGCCTGGAACCCTCCGCGAACCGCCTTGGTTCGCGGATTGAACCTGAAGCTGTGAACTGCCCTGGTTTTCGGGATGCCAATCAGTCCGCGGACCACCCTGGTGTGCGGACGGATTCTCCAGCCGCATGGCACTTCCCCACGCGACGGGCGCCACCACCCATACCTCTCGGTGGCTCACCAATTACTTCGGTGTTCTCATCTCCAGAGCCAAGTAAAATACTTCCAATCCAGCCAGGTCTTCCACGACTCCATCATTGGCCTATTCATCGGCCCCGAGCTGAGGCCTCCGCCAGAGCCACTGGATCCGTGTGGTATAACATTCAGGTGCATCAGCGTGCCATTCTGAGTTCACATACCCACGGTAAACAGGGGTAAAGGGGTTGCCCCGACCCTTGAGTGGATTCTTGAAGCATGCTCACATTCACATTCCCACGGTAATGCAGGGTCTGAGCCTGAGAGCCCCCTTCCTGCCTCTACTCGCTAGGATGGGGGACTACATGCTTCGGTGGTCGGGCACTTCTCCCCCCCCCACAGAGAGGGGGAGACATACCCATCTGAAGGCATCCATCCCCATGCACCTCGGTACTTCCTCGGGTATCTCCCTTGTGAATAAGAGAGGAGATGGGGATAGGAGAACCCCCCCCCCCTTTCCCTCTCCCGCTGGGCTTTGTCGCTCCGGGCGTCTATCTCAGAGTAAGCCCCAACCTTCTGGGCCTCCTTAGAGTGTAAGCCACAATCCATCACCTTGTTCCGCCTTCATGCGTAAGCACCACTCAGCTCCTCACGGACGCACATTTCGCGACGTGATCCTCTGCTCCATGCTACCTCTTGTTTCTCACACTGAGCATGAATCACGTGGGGTTAGTGTAAGCATCGACCATGACATCCTCCTATGGGATGCCCCAGAGCATAAGCCCCAAGCCTAGTGAACTACGAGGACTTTGATCCCTGCCTCCTAGACAGGGTACGTAGGAAGCCTCCATGAGGTTCAAGCCCGCCACCCATCGGACCACATGGTCTCTCTTCATGCCGGTTCCCCAAAACCTTAGCGAACTACGTGGACTTTGATCCCTACCTCCTAGACAGTTTACGTTAGAAGCCTCCAGAAGGCTCAAGCCCACCACTTGGTCGTTTCATTGCATCGAGTTCTACCCTCCTCCAGCATGACGTTAAACTGTATATCTGAACTACGTGGACTTTGATCCCTGCTTCCTAAGCAGGGTACGTAGGAAGACTCCCTGAGGTTCAAGCCCAATGGCCAGTCAATCTGATCATCTCCACATCGGTTCACCACGCCACTCCTAGAGCTGCCACAATTGAGTTCCAACCCTTCGGGGTCATTAATCCAACAAGTAATGGTAAACCATAGGTATAATTGATTCTGAACCCCTACGTCCAGTTGACCATTTCCCACCAGGGTTGAATCCGTGTAAGCTATGGTTGGGTATAAACCAAAGATTCGTGAATATATGAATACGTCTTAAATCTATAAGAGAGTCCCAGAACATGCAATAATTTTCCCCTAAAAAGGGTGTGATGAGCCCGAATTCCCATCCTCTCGACCAATGTGAGTTCTTAAGAGTCACTGGTCAGACAATCCGGTGAATGCCTGCCTTTGGAAAGTAGGTCCATCAATCATTGGATACAGAGCCGTTGGGTGTTTCGCGGCCGAAAACCAGAACGAGACAAAAAATGGTGAACCTGACGTGAATCATTAACCAATCATGACGGATCTAACCTAATCTCACACAGTGCCACCTTTATGCTCTAAATATGGGCCAAGCAAGGTCATTAATTACGCATGGGGTTATGAGATGCTGCTTTGATGGTTTTTCTGCTTTTATTTTCAAAAATGTTTCGCAGGCACTACTTTCATAACTCCCTTCGATCCAATGGCATCGCAAAGGAAGTCACAAGTGTGCACTTCCAACGACTCAAGTACGAGACTTCCTCAAAAATGGAGGACCCCGTCACCCACCGAGCGTCTTCAACGCTGGGTTTTGGACACGCTGATCCGAGATTACCACGTGAATGGTACTCTCCCAATGCTGGAGGTGGCCTTGCATGCCTTCCAATCCGTCAAGACTCGTCGGTCGCCTGCCCAGCAACGACCGCAAAGGCGGATCTAGAAAGCCCCTATCGATGTTTCCAATCGTTTTGGGAGTCTATCCCCAGAATGGGACAATGCGTACCTCCATTATATTAGGGAGGCGGATGAGGTCAACGTTGAGGATTTCATCCCTGTCGAATGGGGGTTCCGCTCTCAGGCCCCCGTCGAAAGGGGTCATCGCGGTCATACCACAACTCAGCATCCTGACGCCGAGGATGATGTTTCCCCGGGGATTCAGGCCCACGCTCCCCAAGCTCCGGCCCCTCAAACCGCCCGACGAGGGTGGAAGACGTACAATCGGGGACCGGTCATCTCCCTGGTCCCTGAGGAGAAGCTTCACTACCCAGCCACGGAGACATACCACGAACAGGCACCTACACCTGTTTGATCCTCCCAAGCCCTCCATCCAGACATGGTGGCATCAGACGAGCCAGCGCGCATCCTCACCGAGCTCTATCAAGCCCATCGCTCGTGCAGGACGGCACTTACCAGGCTGGAACCTCTCCCTACCTAGGGTCGTGAAGCCCACCAGCTTGACATGGTGGCGACCTGGCACCTGCAGGACCAGCTCCTGGCAGTTGCTTCAGATGCCCGCCATCCTAATATGGTGGCGATCAAAAAAGCCCGCCACCCAGATGTGGTGATAAATCATAGGCGGTCACGTCTCCCCACCAATAAAGGCCACTGACTCGATATGGTGGAAAATCAATATATGCAGGGCCAGCTCCCTGCAGATGCAAGTAAAGTCCACCACCCCGATGTGGTGGCAAACAGAGAGAGAAACTGCCGTATCCCGGTACAGGGGCAGACTCGTTCACCTTCCCTGACAGAGGATAATTGACAGCACCTACTGACCACTGGAGGATCGGAGCAGGATATTCCTACTCCGATACTAGAATGGGCCTTCATACCTATTCCAGCCAAAGATTTCTCTCTATATATCCTGGAAATGATGGAGGAGCAGGTATCGATCCCAGCTCATATCTTGCAGACTTTCTAGCATGTAATTACATCAGCGGAAATAGCAAGGATTCAGGCCCGTGAGCCCGTCTCCCCAATTGAGCCGACTCATCTAAGAGATGAGGTAGCCGCCTTAGAGCAGATCTACATCCCTACTTCAACCCAGGAGGGTATCCAGCTATATTCCGCGATGCAAGGGCAACCAGATCGAGCAGCTTCACTCGTTCCAATTGGGGGACACCCGTCCATCTCGGTGGATGCTTCAGAGGATGCACATATCCCTGCTAAAAGTCAAGATGTTCATCGGCATATCCCGACAACGTCACATGACCCAATTAGATAGTGAACCAAAGTTTAAGGCCATTTTCAATAGCTGAAGTTCCCCGCTGCCCGCAAAAGAGAGCCTCGAACGCACCGAAGGCAGCCAGAAAATAAAGAGCGGGTTCATGACTCTGATCAGCTGGAAGATGGGGTCTCCAATGCTGCTAAGCACGCCACAAAGGCGCAAAAACCTGCCCACCCATTACCATATTATGGGAGTGGCAGTAGCAGTTGTTAAGGTCCTCCCCGCAATTTCGCTACCAGCAGCCCTGAAGGTCCTCCCCAGAGCACCCGTGGGGGCCTCCCCCCGGGCATATAATGATCGGTCACGAGAGCTTCTCTCTTGATGAGAGTCACAGAAACCCTCCACGTTACTAGAAGATCGAGCATAAAGAAGGTCCTCCGCTTGCTATGGTCCACCCTAAAGGTCCTCCCCGGGGTATACGCTGCAATCACTCTACATGCAGTTGGACCACAGATTGTGATGGTAGTCCTTGCTATCATAGTCGCAGCTATGGAGGCCCTCCCCAAAGTGACGTATCATTATGACAAGAAGCTTCTCCCCTTTTCATGGCCTGCCCTGAAGGTCCTCCCCAGGGGTTACGCTGCAACGGAACTCCACACAGCTGGGAATCAGGTCACTATGGTAGTCCTGGCCACCTTAATTATAGAGGTCCTCCCCGTAGAGACGTAGAGCAACGATAAGGTCCTCCCCTCATTTCATTACATTCTAGAGGCCCTCCCCAGGATGTATCCCACAGATATTCTCCCTGCAGATGAAGTAATGTTTGTCCTCACCATTGCCGCAGCTGTGATGGTAGTCCTCGCCACCACGACCGCCATTGCAAAGGTCCTCCCCGCAAAGGCCCCAAGCGACAAGATGGTCCTCCCCTTGTCGCGGCATGTCCTGAAGGTCCTCCCCAGGATGTGCGTCGAACGTCAAGCCATGATGGTGATCCTCACCATGATGGATGTTGTTGTGAAGGTCCTCCCAGTAACGACGCTACACAGCCAAAAGGTCCACCCCTTACTGCAACATGCCTTGGAGGTCCTCCCCAGGGTGTGCACTGCAAAAGTCCTCTATACAGTGAAGCATCAAGCAGTAATGGTAGTCCTCTCCGTTACGGCCGTCAGTGCGAAGGTCCTCCCCATGATGACATATTATATCGACAGGAAGGTCGTCCTCCCACCGAGTCAAGCACCGAAAAGCCCTCTTATGTCATGGCACCCAGAAGGATGGGATCGAGCATGTCAGATTCCCAGCTTGTCATTAAGTATTCCCTTCTTCGATCAAGGGTTGTTACAGGGCCACGTTCATCTTCTACATCGGAATCGGCCACAAGACAATTTGATACCTACCGGTCCCACTATCTATGATCGCACTAGCAGTGGGAGCCTTAGTTGGGCTGACCAGGTAGAGGAATCACTAGAGGAGGAGTATGCCGATATGCTGCACCTGAGGAAACCACTAGCCAGGAATGATATACCAGTCATGTTTTGGCCCACGACCACCTCTCAGTATGACATACCCATGGAGTTGTCAGAAGAATGCATGCATGACATCCACCATAATATATGGACAACCCTCCATAGGATGAAGTCGAGCCTCCTGCCCTATGACGGGTATGTAGATCACGTCAAGATGATACGGGACCTCCTGCGCCACATCGATCTGGAGGCCCTTTCCTCAATGCGACAACAATTCCCCGAGAGGCGCAAAGGGAATATAGAGGAAGCTTGCCTCTGTGCACTGCACGAACTGCGCCGCCTCATCGGTGACGCTCCGATGGGAGTCCATATCCGGGGATGGGGGGACACAGAGCTCTTAATTTGACTCCGCTCCCCGCCTAGAGAAACCAATTCAGCATGGTATCGTGTAACATCCTCACATCGAGACGGCAATCAGGTGGACCCCCTGTTCAGGAAAGGCGACACACCCAACAGAGTCGGGCCTTGAGTAAGTCCAAGAAGCGTCATGCCATGTGGGAACGAGCCATTCAAAAACTCCTGAATCAGGTCACCGAGAGCATACAGCAGCCCTCAAGCCTAATAGAGGCCAATCAATGATTTTTCCCTGCCTCCCCAGAAGGGACTGGTCCACAGGTGAATTCGGCACCAGATCCGGTTCCCCCCCAGATGGGGGCACGCGAGATCAGGCTGGTCGCGATAGCCGCAGCCACTACCGTAATTCAGGGTCAACCCCAGCCTGTAGGGCTGGGGGGATTTTTAACAAAAAATGCCCCCGTAAGACCAATAAAACCGGGATGACACTCAACGTCTAGGGAATGGAGCCATCCCCAGCCCACAGGGCTGGGGGAATTATTACCCCCTCAATAACAACCTCCCCCATGAGAGTCAGTATTCTCTCATCTAGGGAGGATAGTGAGAAGAGGAGGTTCCCGTCATTTGAATCATCATCCCCTTTAAGAGTAAGGCGCACCGTAAGGTCGCATCAAAGAACTCTCCACATCAACCTTCATCATGAAGTCTGAGGGAAATCCCAGGTCATGAAAGAGTAGACCAACCGAAGATGCGGGAGATCCTCTTCCTATTACTAAGATAACGTCCCCTTAACCCCGCAATATGCATTCATCAATTCCATAGAGGCTAAATCTATGGGTGACACCGGAGAAAATGCAAATCCGGACGGATCAGGAGACGATGGGTCCGGTCAGACTGTGGCTCACCATGAACCCCCAGGTGTGCACACCCAGAACTAGAGGGCCGCTTTAAATATGGCCGCCCTTTCAGCTAACCTCCCTCGGCCTACCCTACGATATTCCAACAAGTATAATAATAAAGAAACAATTACCCTTAACCCGTCCCCCTTTATCGATAAAAATGAGTCACTCACGCTCGAAGAGAGGTTCGCTAAACAGGAAGAAGAGATGAAAGAGTTGAGGCGGCTTAACACCGAGCTGCTCTAGAGGAACCACCTTATTGAAGGTGCGCCCCAAGAAGAGCCACGTCACGCACTCCCAGAAAGTGCACTTCAAAGGCTAAGGCTTGCCCCGGAAAACAGAGCACGATCAGAGCTCCTGCCCAATGAGGCACCGGGTTTGTCCAACTACCTAAATGTGGATGATGAATACTATGATTTCCCTCCACTTAGGTGGAAACCAGAGCAAGTACTCCAGAACCCTCCGAGGGTACCACGAATGGAATATGCACCCATTGTGCCAGCCAATCTGGATCCTCAGGCAATGCCTTGGGCTACGCCTGCCCAGGACTGGGCCCAACAGGATGTAAACCAAGGACTCACCAACACCATCGAGGCACTAACAGCTCCATAGGAAGTGATGGAAGGTCGACGCGCTCCGATACAGTCAGAGCGGAAACCCTACCCAGATTGGGTGACCAACACACCGCCTCCACCAAATGTTGGGAGCCCTGTATTCCCCATCTTCAATGGATCAGGCGATCCGGAGCAGCATTTGATTCACTATGAGTCCTATTGCGACCCTATGATGGGGAATACGAAACAACAAGAAGTAGTTAAACTCAGATGCTTCGTGTAGACCTTGCAAGGATCCGCCTTCATCTGGTATACGAGTCTGTCGGCATAGTCAATAAAGACCTGGGAGGACCTCTGACAGCAGTTCTTGTTCCACTTCAGCTCAACGCTGCATAAAACGATGGTCAACGATCTCATGATCTACAAGCAGAGGGAGAACGAGAGGGTCTCAGATTTCATCGCCAGATGGAAAGGTCTGACCTATTCTATGAATAGGCCAATGCATCAAGATAAGATGCTAGCCATATGCATAGATAATCTTAGAGATGAGCTGTGAACACCACTCATATCGGTGGAGTGCACCACTAGCTTCCGCCATCTCTCGGCCATTGCCCAGAGAATTGAGAAATCCCTGCAGTGGACAAATTCAAAGTCCCGAATAGCCTCACATGCTCCGGTGAGGAGAGCTCCGAGAGATGAATCGTCCTCTCTCACACTCAAGCCGGCCCCTGTGCCTGCTCCGCCGCTCAGGCCTCCACCAAATCATCAAGGGCCCCCTGCATATCAGCGGCCGCCCCCGCCTAAACGGGACTATCAACGAGGACCGAAGTGGAACCAGTTTGAGGAGCGAAGAAAAAAAAGTATACTCATTCCGAGATGATCAAGTTTGTGGATAATTCGTTGCCGCCATGAACTGCAACTTGATCCGCCTTTCGGAGCCAAGGAGACCTGAAGAAGTCAGCCGCAATGACAGTCCAGATTACTGCCCCTACCATCGGATGTTGGGGAACATTATCCAAGAGTGATTCATCTTCAATTACCTCCTTCAAAGGATGGTAGATTCTGTACAAGTCGAACTGGGACCAACCCCATCACATGTTCCATGTATCTCTACCACCGACTCCGACAAAGAGAAGGGGTGGCAGAAAGTCACCAGCACAAAATTGAAGAAATTTGACAACTGGATGACTCAGAAGACTATCAACCGAGCCCAGGGCATACTCTGAGCTCAACTACAGCAGCCAGTGTTGCCACCAGAATCCCCTGGAGCCGCAAAGCTGACCACATCTGCCTCACAACCCTCCACAATCCGGTCATCTGGACGGAGTTGAAGGAGGAAACAATCACAAGAGGAGCAGCCTGCAATGGGGCCAAATTTAGTCCCGACCCTGGTGGATTTCATGCCCTCTAATCTGGCACAACGAGCACCGACCCACCAAATGGCACCATCAGAGACAACCGACCAGGTTGACCTGTTAGAGGATGAAGATCCAATATTTGGTTCTATCAACGTCATCCATCTCATGGAATCATTCCCTGACAAATGGTATGATTATGAACCTAAGTTTCCTACACGAGGAGTCGGGTGGAGGAATCACAGAGGCAGGGGATACTAGGGGAGGCGCAGTTGTGGCCGAAACCAACCCTATGGTTGGACCCCGTCCCAGACCATCAATATTGCGGAAACCTATGGGAGAGCCCTTTAGCCGACTCAGTAAGAGAGGAAATGCCCTCCACTTCCACGAGCAGCCACTCTGGCCCTGTTGTTCTATGATACCCACCAAAGGAGGAGCAAGTGTCTGGTCGCCTAGTGCACACAAACAGATTGGCCAGACCATGTCCTCAAAATGTGGGAACACCATCGACATCCGTCCCCGCAGCCGGTCCCTCCTCGTTAAATGCTCCATCTTCCAAAGCACCTAATAAGAATCTCCCTCCAACAGAGAAGCATCGACCGCTAGAGCACAAATATGACATTCTTAAGAAGCTGGAATTAGTACCAGCCATGTTTTCAATCCTGGATGCCCTTAGATTGTTATCCGACCGTAGGGAGGCGCTTTTCGAAGCTTTTATCAGCCCCCAGGAATTCCAGGACGAGGTAGCTGCCGCTGAGATTTACCGGATGGAGACTGTCCCGACTGAATGCAATGTGGTGATTTCCTTCACTAATCAGGACGAAGATGCCATCATGCAGGGACACATCAGACCTCTATATGTGTTCGGAACACTTAATGGTATTGAGATCCAAAAAATCTTTATAGAAAATGGCTCTGGAGTAAACCTCCTTCCCATACGGACACTCTGTAAGTTGGGCTACAGTGAGGATGATCTAATTCCCTCAGCCACAACTTTGTTAGGTTACGACAAGAGTGAGTAGAAACCAATGGGACAGATTAAGCTAGAGACTCATTTTGGTGACCTGGTAGCGTACACAGAATTCCTGGTGGTCCAGCAGAGCACATCATTCAATGCCCTACTGGGAAGGTCATGGCTCCATAAGCACATGTTCATTCATTCATCCTACCACCAGTGTATCAAGTACTGCATCAATGGACAAAGCGGGACGTTGCACGCCAACAAGTTCCCTTTCGAGCTCTCCGAGTCACATTACATTAACGCCGAGTTCTATGAGCAAAAGAAGAAGAAGCCTTTGGTCGACGGAGTCGACCAGAACCCCGTTTCAAATGGCTTGGAAATGGTCCCCTATGACCCCCTCAGGCAGCTTGGTAGAGATTATGTCCTGCCCATCAACCGTGTTGAGAGTAGGAGTTTATGTCCGGACATGCATGCGGTTTTCCTCGTGACTTCAGCCATAATGGCTGAGCAAGACAACGTTGGAACGTCTACCAACCCTCGATTTGGGGACGAATACTCAAGCAGGGATGCCCACGATGCCTCTCCCTCAAACCCTCAAAGGCTCATACTGGAAAGTGTCTCCTCATCAGATCAAGAAGATGAAGACATGAGAGAAGAAGAGGGGGAAGTTCTCAGAGATTCACCTCCCACATTTGTGAAGGGTATCTCCACCACTATGGACGAGCTTAGGGAAATAAAACTAGTTACTGAAGAAAACCCGAGGCCCACTCTCATTAGCACGGACATGTATCCCGAGGAACTTGAGGTATACACCTCTTTCCTAAGGAAACATTGGGATATCTTTGCATGGAATTACGCGGAAATACCAGGACTCGATCCCGAGGTAGCAACGCATCACCTAGGTCTTTCAGAAGACCATCGAGGCTACAAAAAGGCCGCCAGAAGGACCCACCTCTCACACGCTTCCAAGATAGAGGCTGAAGTTGATAAGCTAATTAAGCAGGCTTCATCAGAGAGGTCCAGTACCCCATTTGGTTGACCAACATCGTCCCTATCAAGAAAAATAATGGACAAATACACATCTTCATTGACTTCAGAGACCTTAATCGGCATTGTCCGAAAGATGACTTCCCGGTGCCAATCACCGAGTTGTTAATTTATGCGACGGTCGGGTATAAGGCTCTATCCTTAATGGATTGCTATTCCAGATATAATCTAATCAAGATGTCCCGAGAGGATGAAGAATCAACTTCGTTCATGGCCCCTTAAGGGGTATTCTGTTACAAGGTCATGACCTTTGGTCTCAAGAATGTTGGCGCCACGTATCAGCATGCCATGCATCAGATCTTAAAGTCGTTCCTAGGGAAATTCGTTGAATGTTACATGGATGACCTAGTATTCAAGTCCAGACAGCGCTCGGATCACCTGTCGAACCTTGAGACCGTCTTCAACAAGCTCTGACAGTATAGCTTGAAGATGAACCCCTTGAAATGCACCTTTGGGGTTACCTCAGGGAAATTCTTTGGCTTCATCGTACACCATTGAGGCATTGAAGTCGGCCCTGAGAAGATGAAGGCTATCCTAAGCCTACCACCCCCTCGAAATCTCACTGAGATGAGGGGATTCCAAGGGCACCTAACCTATATTAGGTGGTTCGTAGCCAACCTGGCATGCAAATGTTTTCCCTTCACCAGGTTGATGAAGAAGGGGGTCATGTACCAGTGGAAAAATGACTGCCAAGAGGCATTCGAAAACTTGAAGAAGTACCTCTTAAGCCCATAGGTGCTCATGCCCCCGGACGAAGGACGGCCTCTCATTCTATATGTGAAGGCCCTAGAACGGTCATTGGGAGGCTTCCTCGCACAGAAGAACGATGCTGGCAGTTAAAACAGTCTCTATTACCTTAGTTGAACCAGGATTTATGCTGAGACTCGATACTGAAATATTGAGAAGAGATGTCTGGCCTTGGTCTTCGCAGTTCAAAAGCTGCGACATTATCTGCTGCATCATCAGGTTTATTTGATCTCACGGATTAACCCGCTCAAGTACATCCTCAGTCGCCCGATGCTAACCAGACGCCTATCCCAATGGGCGGTCATCTTAAAATAGTTAGACATCTGGTTCTTGCCTCAAAAAGCCATCAAGGGATAGGCATTAGCAGACTTTCTAGCAGAGCACCCTTCAATAGGGACCACTGCACCGGAAGCTGAACTACCTGATGAAGATATCTTCTCAGTTCAAGAGGAGGTCCTAGCATGGGAAATGTACTTTGACGGCGTGTCCCGAAGCCCCACTGGGAAGAGGATGGAGGATCCCATATTCAACAAAGTGGGTCTGGGGATAAAACTTGTGTCCCTAGTAAAGGAAGTTTTCCGTATTCCTTCATCCTATCAGAGGGATGTACGAACAATGAAGTGGAATATCAATCCCTCATTGCAGGCCTAGAGTTCGCACTACAGGCACAAGTACAACACCTTAAGGTAAAAGGTGACTCAGATATGGTCATCAAGAAAGTCAAAGGTGACTATGGTATTATAAAAGAGGAGCTTATCCCCTTGTTTGACCATGTCAGAGGGCTAATGGATGATTTATCCACCGAACCAACATTGAATTATATTCCCCAGTCCTAGAACGATCGGGATGATGCATTAGCCAACGCGGCCACAACCCTAGCCAACCCAGACTCGGATGAAATGGTTATCAGTATTGCTCACCGTCGAATGGGTTTTCCATTTTCTCAAGCTAAGACGGAAGAGATCCACGAAGCCGTTCCTGTCCCCGAGCCATATGCTCCTGCTACCAGCTAGATGACCCCATCACAAACTACCTTCAACGGGGAGAGCTTCCACCTGATAGGGCTGAACGAGAGAAAATATAGAGAAGGGCAATCAATTTTGTCCTATATGGTGGCGTAGGTCAGCAAGAGGTCCCCAAAAAATTAGGCCTCAATAGAGTCCTCCTCAGATGCATTGACGGAGAAGAAACTATTGTCTTCATGAATGAAGTACATGAAGGAGCATGTGGAGTACATCAACCAGGGAAAAAGTTCTCCTATCAAGTTCGAAGGCTTGGGTTCTACTGGACCACAATGGCACAAGACTACGGGAGTATTAACGCAAAATGCCACTCATTCCAGATTCATGCCAACTTCATACACCAGCCCCGGAGTTACTTCATCAAGCTAAGTACTCACGGTCATTTCCCATCTGGGGGATGGATGTCGTGGGATTATATCCTCCCACCACGGCCAAACAGCTAATGTATATCCTCACGACAACTGAATTCTTTTCCAAATGGGCAGAAGTCATACCCCTCATGGAAGTCGAGGCAAGAAATATTGTCAACTTCGTGAAGACCAATATCATCACCAGATTTGGTGTCCCTCATACCATAATGACGGACAACGACACCAATTTCTTGTATGCTGAGTTGGAAAATCTATACGATGAGTATGGTATCAAGGCTAACCACTCATCCCACAACCATGCAGTGGCCTACAGACAGATAGAAGCTTTCAAAAAGACCTTGTCCAACAACCACCAAAAACTGGTGGACAAAGACAATAAGTCATGGCCAGATAAACTCCTCCATGCATTGTGGGCGTATTGAACCACAATACGCACCGCTACTCGGTTTACCCCATACGAATTGGTGTACGACACTGAGGTGGTCCTTCCCATTGAACTCCAACTTCCCTCACTCCGTACTGCCCTCTGTGATTGATTATCCGATGATGAGCAGTCCGAAAAGCAGTTAGGTGAATTGGAACAGCTACACAAGAAGCGGCTTCACACTCTGCACCAACTGGAAGTGTACCAAAACCGGATCGCATGAGCCTTTAACAAAAAGGTCCAACTCCGGTCCTTCTTAGAAGGAGAATTAGTGTTCATCCTCCGGACCCCAATGATACCCAGCTAGAATCCCCCAAAGGTGGTGCCCAAGTGGGAGGGACCATATGCTATACACAAGGTCTAATCCAACGGAGCATACGCCCTTATCACCATGGATGGGAAATTCACTACAGCTCCTACCAATGCGAGATTCCTAAAGAAGTATTTCTCATAGAGACCAAGAAGTATCACATCCTCACCGCATGATGTTAAACTGCATGGAGTTCGTCCTTACCGCACAATGATAAACTGCACAGATGACGAAAATAAATGAGATGTACTCATCGTCTGAGCTGTATGACACTAAACTGCCAAGCATGTCATCCTGACCACATAATGTTAAACTGTATGGACATCATCCGAGCTGTATGACACTAAACTGCCAAGCACCTCTTCCTGACCACATGAAATTAAACTGTATGGACATCGTCCGAGTTGTATGACACTAAACTGCCAAGCACATCGTCCTGACCACATGGCGTTAAACTGTATGGACATCGTCCGAGCTGTATGACATTAAACTTCCAAGAACCTCATCCTCACCACATGACGTTAAAATGCACGGAATATAATAATTCCCCCTCGTCCTGACCACATGACGTTAAACTGTATGGACCTCATCCTAACCACAAAAATTTAAACATTATGGAACTCATCCTCACTACATGACGTTAAACTACACGAAATCTAATAATTCCCCCTCATCCTAACCACAAGACATTAAACTGTATGGACTGCGTCCTCACCACATAAAAATAAACTTCACAGATTTCACAGAACTATGCACGGATTGATTCCTGCCCTTGAAGGATACGTAGCGACGTCGGGATTCCCTATCCTGGCCCAGCCACTTCAAAAAAAGTTCCTTCTTTACCCCATGTATGTACCAGACCAGCACGGGGTGTAATTATCTTCCTTACCGCACGACGTTAAACTGCACAGACGATGATGTTAAAAATTCCCCTTCCCCTGTGTACGGACCAGACCTACACGGGGTGTATATCTTCATCCGTACCACATAATGTTAAACTGCATGGATGTCGTCCTCACCACATGACATTAAACTGCACATATTTCACAGAACTATATATGGATTGATTCCTGCCCTTGCAGGATACGTAGCGACACCGGGATTCCCTATCCCGGCCCAGCCACTTAAAAAAAATTTCCCCTTTCCCCCGTGTACGGACCAGACCTGCCCGGGGTGTATCATCTTTTCACAGAACTACGTATAGCTTGATTCCTACCCTTGAAGGATACGTAGCGACACTGGGATTCCCTATCCTAGCCCAGCCACTTCAAAAAAATTCCCTCTTCCCCTGTGTGCGGACCAGACATGCACAGGGTGTATCGCCTTTCAGAGAACTATGTGAGGCTTGATTCCTACCCTCGCCGAATACGTAGTGACGCCAGAATTCCACACCCTAGCCCAGCCACCTCAAAAATAAAAATAAAAGTGCCCATTCCACCATGTACGGGCCAGACTTGCACAAGGTGTATTCACGTCCTCACTGCATGACGTGAAAACTGCATGGAGTTCATCCTTACTACATGACGATAAACTGCATGGATGAAGAATAATTAAGAATGCCCCTCCCCCCATGTATGGACCAGACCTACATGGGGTGTATGGATTCCAATGAACTACGTACGGCATGAATCCTTCCCTCAAAGGATATGTAGCGACGCCAGGATCCCCAGTCTTGGCCCAGCCACATCAAAAAAAAATTCCCCTTTCCCCCGTGTATGAACCAGAACTGCACGGTGTGTATCATCTTTTCACAGAATTATGTATGGATTGATTCCTGGCCTTGTAGGATACGTAGCGACGCTAGTATCCCCCGTCTTGGCCCAACCACTTCAAAAAATGCCTTCTTTCCCCCATGTATGGACCATACCTGCACGGGGTGTACTTCTCATCCTTACCGCACGATGTTAAACTACATGGGAGATGATGTTAAAAATGCCCCTTCCCCCGTGTATGGACCAGACCTGCACATGGTTTATATCTTCGTCCTTACCACATGATGTTAAAATTCACTGAAGTTGTCCCCACCGCATGACGTTAAACTGCGTAGACCCCTCTTTTTCTTTCACACTGGGTCACCTTCGTCCTTACCGCATGACGATAAACTGCATGGAGTTTATCCTCACCGCATGAAGTTACACTACATGGATTTTGTCGTGACCCTACTAGGATAGATGGCAATACGAGATGGAGATACTCCATGTACATTTGGATACATCCTTTCCATACATCAGGCTCCACGACATAGATAGTTATGGATCTTAATAACCACTAATGGCCACCAGAGTTGGAAAGTTATCGACCCATGGACACTTTTGTACGACTATACATACCATGCCCTCAGAAGCTCTGCATATTGATAGCCCATGTCCCGTCTACCAAAGGCAATATTTCCATAGGAGACACTCTTCCTAGCTCTGTATGCTTACCGGCCTCAGAGCCTCGTACCATACCTCTTGATCCAGAAGTTTATGGCGAAGTGGTTTACAAGTTCATTACCCTTTTCACATATAGATGTTTCTAGGGTATCCTTATCTCTCTTGCCTATGTGGCTATCAGTGGTTCACATAGTGACCTGCATCAAAAAACATAAAGCCAAGACTAGGCTACTTTTACTCAACGGAAAATTGCAGTGAAGATGTTTTTTGTAAACCCAGACACCATTATCCCCACATGCTGAACTTTGCACTAGGAGAAATCATGGATTCTCATAATCATTCATGGCCATCGGATGTGGAATGTTATCAACCCAGGGACACCTTTGATCAACAATGCATACCATGCCCTCAATGGCTCTGCATAATGATAGCCCCTGGCTCGTCCATCAAAGGAAATATTTCCTCGGGAGGTACTTTTCCTAGCTCTGTACGCTTACCGGCCTCAGAGCCCCCACACCATACCTCCTGATCCGGGAAAGCTCAATGTTTCAGTTTGCGACCTTCATCCCCCACCCTATTCTAAGTATTTCAGAACATGTTGACCTAGTTATCCTTCGAGTGACTGCAGAAAGAGTCACCCAATGGTCCGAGCTCTATGACCGATTAACTAAGAGTACTTCGTCCTTACCACATGATGTTAAACTACATGGAATGAAGGCACACCCCCATGAGCAAGATAAATCAGCACAGGGGGATATTTAAGAATTAATAGCATCTAGGGATGAATATCCCCGACATTTCCAGGCATTCCTCACCAGATGACAGACTCTGTGGCCCAGACAATCGCAGATCCCCATGACCGCTCACGGCCATCGGAAGTGGAAATTTATTGACCTGTGGACACATTTTTACGACAATGCATACCATGCACCCAGTGGATCTGCATAATGATAGCCCATGACACATCCATAAAAGGCAAGATTTCCACAGGCGATTCTCTTCTTAGCTCCATACGCTTACCGGCCTCAGGGCCCCCATATCACCTCTCCTGGTTAAGAAGCCTTGGAACCATGATTTACACCAATCAACCCCCTTCCATGATTGGGGCATGTTGAGGTATTCAAGACCAGTTATATTCTTATGAAAAGAAGCCTTCACAATAACACCCTCATCCTCGCCGCATGATGTTAAACTGCACGGAAACCTTTAAATATATCTATGTTTTTACCGCATGATGCTAAAATGCACGGAAGTCGTCCTTACTGCATGACATTAAACTGCATAGCAACCTTCAATACTACTCCTCGTCCTTACCACATGACGTTAAACTGTACGGTCAAACCCATCACAGGTTCAGTAAGGAACATAGGATTTTCTCTGTCTTGCAGTGCACGGGTCAGACCTGCACGAACCACCGCCTCACACCAATGTGAGAAAGAATTACTTCACCCATTCTCAGGATGTTTAGTCTATATATTTCCCCCGTATTCAGGAACCCTCTCATCATAAACCATACTCTGTACTAAGAAAAATATGAACTCTCATAAGCCACCCCTGGTGGTTCCAAATCTCAACTTCCTTGAAGTTGCTGGACTATTGGAAGTGGATAGCCTTTGACCTAAGGACACCTTTGTATGACTATGCATACCATGCCCTCAGCGGCTCTGCATATTGATCACCCCTGGACCATCTACCAAAGGCAAGTTTTCCTTGGGCAATTCTTCTCTATGTACGCCTCATGGCCTCTGAGCCCCCATTTCTATCCCAAGATTCAGAAACCCTCTGAGCTACAGATTACCAACCTCTTCCACAGTCAAACCTGAATGTGGAAGAATGTTTTTTGAAAAGATTACTGAGAACCAGGAGATGTCATTCCATTTTAGATGATGTCCCAACTGCATGAATTTAAACTACGTCAAGCCTCAACCATCCCTTACGCTAACTAAATGCGTAGGGAGGTGGTCTCCGGACCATGCTCCTTATTCGTAATAATGTTCCCAAAACCATTTCAAATGTCACACTCCCCTTATGAGCCACTCCAGGTGGTTTTAATTTCTTCTCATGCCACCCATCGTGGTTTCCATAATCCTGACTTCCATGATGTCCCCTGGCCATCAAGAATGGATAAGTCTTTGACTTAAGGACGCCTTTGTATGACTATGCATACCATGCCCTCAGAAGCTCTGCATATTGATTTCCCCTGGAATATCTACCAAAGGAAAGTTTCCCTTAAGCAATGCTCTTCCTAACTCTGTACGCCGACACGACTCCAATGCCTTGAGACATGCCTTGCATGCCGCTAATGTTAAAACATGTTTCCCCCACATGTGTTTGAAGGGTATTAAGACATATGTTAATCAGTTGAACCCTATTGGGGACCTCACCCCACTATATTTGGTCAAAGAAGTTCGACCTAAAACATCATTAATGATGGTCTTATCGGCGGGACCTTAAACCGCTCACAGAAGAAAGAGGCAGAAATCCTGTTAGGCCAAGAACCCGACAAGGGCGACCTAAGAAATAGCCGGGTTATACTCGCTGGGTCCATACCGAAATGGCCTGAGAAGAATCAGGGAATTAAAAGAAGATAAAGACAAAAAAGTTTGTGGGGTTTTCCTATAAAACCCTAGAAATAGTTAGACTATGCTTGCTGGATCCCATTGTCCAGGAAAAAATTAGAGCTTGTTTTCTTGAGTTATGATTAGTTCTGATTCAGTGAAATATTATTTTCACAACAATTCTTCTAAGTAACAATCAAATTCCATAGAAACGAGTGATTAATGGAGACTGTATTTAATTTAGAAGAAAAAAAGGAGGATGTCTACAAGCTAGGGTCTCTCTTTTATACAAAAAAATAAATGGGGAAAGTGGGTAAGTAAAACATGGGATACAAAAGTAGCTCTGATAGTTATAAAGGAGCCTGAATTTCTCTCCCCACCAGATCAGTGACTGCATGGCGAAGGTCGTTGCAGGATTGTTCCAACACTCCCTACTACCTGGTCTCAACCTCAGCCACCAGATGGATATGATTCACTGTGGTTTGGAGATCATTTATCCCTTTTATGGTGACTTCATGATGACTATTCATAGCTGATAACTGATCCCTCAGCATCACGGCTCGTTCCTTGCATGCATGCAACTCGGAAGATAGGATGGCCGCCTAATCTTGGGAGATCGCCTCCCGTGCTATCAGTTGATGGAATTTTTTTGTGGTTTCCTCCATGGTTCGGGCCCTGAAATGAGTGGTATCGAAGTGATCAAGCATGCATTCACTAGTGGCAGCATCCTCGCGGGCAATGACAACATGGAAAGCAAGAGAATGGAAGTGCCGATAGTCAAATCCACCTGACCCCAAACCCATGAAGAGATGACGAAGAGCTTCAGTTTTCATTGCCATTACGGCTAAGGGGTTTCGGTAATGATCTCATTGATTTGGGGCCAGGCCCACCTACGCACTACCCTATGGTCCGCCATGATGCGAGGATCTTTGGTATCCTTACTGGACATCACGAGAATAAAGTCTGGCATGGCAGCCCGCACAGACGTGTGCTCACTAGAAGTTGGCTCTGAAGTTGGAATTTATGGAGCTCTTAACCCCAGTTCAGTCTTGGGGACCAAGTTGCTATGCCTGATATCGACTGGCGGAACCTCCGGGATGGTCTCGCGGGGACCCGACACCACATGGTTGTCCTCATCCATTCCCAAGAAGGATGAACTTTCCCAAACTGCGGCCACCGTAAGATTAGGAGAGGAAAGTTCCCTGAATCGCTTTGATCGGCGAGCCATTAGTCAGTCATACATTGAAATTGATGAGGAAGGTGTAGTGGATGTAGAAGCCACTATACCTCCCGATTTGGGAGTCTTCCGGATAGCCTTCCCTAAGATCCCATCAGGATAATATTTTACCCATGTCTTTATATATTCCAGGGAAAGGCCGGCAGCCGCACCCGTATCAGGCAGGGGAACACTTGCGTCAGATCCCTCTCATGTCAACATCACCCAACACTGATGAAGTATGGCTGGATGCAGTCCTTGGGCCCGAGGAGGGGGGAGGGAATCTTGGACCTTCATGCAGCCGAACTGGCGAGAAAAGCGATATGGGATGTACAAATCACATAAATAAACATTGTCGATCCGTGCGGACAGAAACCCGTCCTGCAGGGAGACCATGTGAAAGCACTCCACCAGGATCCCCTGGCATTTTTCGATTAAGATGCCAGAAGGGGTGGGGTAGAGAGTGAAGATGAACTGGGAGAAGTCGCTCAAGAGCTCGAGGACTTTACTAGAGTTGAGAGGCTTCAAGCGAACCCCGACTATATCCAGTAGCGTAGGCCGGAGGGTAGGAAGCAGGATGTCCATGTTGTGACAATATTCATAACAGTGACAGTGGTCCGCCACCCAGCCATACAAAAATTGAAATGGCCTGCTTAGACTGTAGGGTGACCTGCTCACCTGCATGGGCTTCAATAGCTCGTAGATACGGGCCAAAGTGGGCATGACATAATTCACCAAGAGGACCTCTACTAACTCTTCCTCCATCATCAAGGTGCAGGCCCGAACACCTGGGTTAACATCCTAGGAAGGAAATAGCCATCTGCTAAAAAACATAGCAAATAGACCAGCCAACCGGAGCATAGGTGACACACCGGGGCGTGCCTTGTAACCCCATGAAAGGTAGTCACCTATTTCCAGAACCGCCCACTAAGAACCCTGAATGGTTCGTGACCACTGGGAAGGATGAGTCCTGGGATTATTAATCATCAGCGTAGGACTGGTGGTGTTCAGAAATAACCCTATCCACGTGTCAAAAGGAATAAGCGAGAAGGCAAGCAAGGCATGACCTAGTGACTACTCTGCCATGGTCATCAACTCTTTCTCCAATAAAGGAACCTGTTCAACGTCGTCCCATGCATCGGGAGTGGGAAAAAATTCGTCATACATCTCGCCACCAATTGGTAGTCCTCCTATCTAGTAGATGTCCTACAGACTAATGCCGACTTCACCGTGGTCAAGGTGGAAAGTATTATTACTTGAACACCAGCAGCTGAATAGGTCGGGTAGGATCAAAGACGGTGGGTAAGCAGAAAATTAGGAATCCCACACTACGGAGTATAGGTTGACAGCTTCTAGAGAATCGGGAGACTCCTGAGAGTGGTGATGGACCTAGAAATCCCAAGCTCAATCATTTGAGAAGAGTCCGCTAGACCAAAGATCCCACCTGGGAACCCACCCCGCATCAGGATCCCTTCGAGCAAGATTAATAATAGAAGGGTAGTCCTTAAAGACATATTTCTAAGAAAAGTCTTGAGTTCACTGATCGCTTTGGGTCCAGACAGAGCCCCTCGGAATAGATGTGTCTTTCGGACCAAAATTAGAGATTATCTCCCCAGATTGGGTAATGTTTGCCTGAATGCATTTTGAAGGCGCTTCCAGGAAAGGAGAAGGGAGACCTGTAAAAGTATGGGGGATATAGACATAATCATAAAGACCGAAGCCGTAGAGCGGGATCCGATTACATAATGGATAACTTAGAAGCTCCGGATAGGGCAGGTTCTTCAATGCACCGTCATCAGGAATGATGGACCGGCTAGGGTCCCCTTTGACGCTCTACGCTCTGCGAATCATAGTAGAATGTCTCTCTGAGGAGGATGAGAGGGGCTCTGCAGCAGGACTCAGTGCAGAATGAGGGGGAACCATATTTTCTCCCTGCACAATGAGAGAAATCGGTCTGGAATAAAAATCTGGACAAGAATAACCAAAATGAATGGTTAAGGAGCCTTCACAACCAAATCCGCAAGGAGTCCTTGGAGGATGGTTCACAATGACATCATTATGAGAACTAGCCCTTCACGAAATCAGTTCGCAAAGCCCCGGCCCACGGAGCGTTGTCCAGGAAACCGTGAACCAAGTCACTCCACGGAAATTCTATCCCAGTTCATTTGGAAGACTCAGGTACTTTTTAAAGTTAAAGAGATATTTAGTCCGCAGAGCATCAAAACCATGAATCAAGTTCCTCTGCAACCTGTCATCACTTAGTTTTTAAATTAATTAAGAGTAATGGTTCGCGGTTGGGAAGTTGGTTCACGGGTGAAGGAAACCGCGAAAAATAAATGGTTCGCGGAAGTTGCTGCTGGTTCGCGGACGAGGCACTTCGCGAAGGAGCAAACACGCGGAGTCGAAGGAGCTCTGGTTTCGCGAAGAATTTGGTAAAGGAAAACTGAGGGCTCCACGTATTTATAAGCGTGGTCCCCTACCGGTTCAACCTTTCTACCACATATAATCTCAGTTTTAGAACCACTTTGCATCGGAATGGCCTCCACTTCGTTCTGATCGGACCCCATTCCGATGGGGGGAATTTTTAGGGTCCTGAAAAATCCGCAAAGAAATGTTTACCCAATTTCCCCAAAGAATTGGGGAAAATAATCAAATGGGAGACAGAAAGGACCAGTCCGTGAACCAGTCCTTGGAAGCACAACGTGGTCAGGCATCGCGAGGCACCCCCTCCGTGAACCGTTGTCGTTTTTGAAATGGAGGCGGAAAGCCTCTGCGGTCGCGGGGCAGGATGGGCGCCACTCTGGTTCACCATCACGTACCGCCCCAACAGCGGACCGCATAGACCGGCTCAATCCGAACCCGCTGTCATTCGCAGAATGTAGGTGGAACGCTCTACAGCCGCGGAGCACTCCCAGAGTTCTCCTTGCAGAAGGGGGGAGCGTTCAATACCCACCGCGAATTGCGGATTGACCAAGTCAGCTATGAACTGGGTATTTGGTCATGGGCCACCGCAAAATGTGCCACGTGGCCACAGATACATTCCTTTCACCATTATATAAAAGGAGTTCAAGGGGGAAAGAAGAATAGATCAGAGAACTAGAATCAGATTCAGAGGGATTGGAGATTCGAAAGGAGGATGAAGGCTTCAGATTTCAGAAACAGGGAAATTCCCATCCGCAAACCACAAAAGGTATTTGAATTAATAATTAACTGCATAATGCATAATAATTTGGTGAACTGCAAACCTAAAAATAACAAAAAAATGAGAACCGCGAACCATACCCCCTCCGTGGATGACTTCCCCATAGACCAGGGAGTTTATGCCTCTTTTCCCATCTGTCGTACCGCGTAGCACCCTCTTCCACGGGCGAAGCCCCGACCAACGAGCCTCTAATCGGCGCCACCCTTGGCCACCGCTGCCCGCCTAGAGTCCTAAGCGAACCACCTGAGTTCGTGGATTGAACCTGAAGCCGCGAACTGCCCTGGTTCACGGGATGCCAATCAGTCCGTGGACCACCCTGGTTCGCGGACGGCTTCTCCAGCCATGTGGCACTTCCCCACATGAAGGGCGCCACCACCCATACCTCTCGGTGGCTCTCCAAATACATTGGTGTTCTAATCTACCGATCCAGGTAAAATCCTTCTAATCCAGCCAGGTCTTCCATGACTCCCTCAATGGCCTATTCATCGGCCCCGAGCCGAGGCCTCCAATAGAGCGACCAGATCCATGTGGTATAACTTTAATGTGCATCAGCATGCCATTTTGAGTTCACATACCCATGGTAAATAGGGACAAAGGTGTTGCCCCGACCCATGGGTGGATTCCCGAAGCATGCCTGGGTTCACATTCCCACTATAATGCAGGTTCTGAGCCCGAGAGCCCCCTTCCTACCTCTACTTACTAGAATGGGGGAATACACACTTTGGAGGTTGGGCACTTCTCCCCCCCCCCCCCCCACAGAGATGGGGTGGAATACCCATCCAAAGGCAGTTGTCCCCATGCACCTCGGTACTTCCGCGGGTATCTCCCCGAGGAATAAGAGAGGAGATGGGGATAGGAGAACCCTCTTTCCCTCTCCCGCTGGGCTTTGTTGCTTAGGGCATCCATCTCGGAGTAAGCCTCGACCTTCTGGGCCTCCTCAGAGTGTAATCCCCAATCCATCACCATGGGCTGCCTTCATGCGTAAGCCCCAATCTGCTTCTCACGGACGCACCTTTCGTGACGTGATCCTCTGGTCCCTTCTACCTCTTGTTTCTCACACCAAGCATGACTCACGTGGACTTAGAGTAAGCATTGACCATGAAATTCTCCTATGGGATGCCCCAGAGTGTAACCCCCAAGCCTAGTGAACTACGAGGACATTGACCCCTCCTCTTAGACAGGGTAAGTAGGAAGCCTCCACACGGTTCAAGCCCGCCACCCATCAAACCACCTGGTCTCTCTTCATTTCGGTTCCCCGACACCTTAGAAAACTACATGGACTTTGATCCCTGCCTCCTAGGCAGGGTACGTAGGAATCCTCCACGAGGTTGAAGCCCACCACTTGGTCGTTTCTTCGCATCGAGTTCTACCCTCGTCCAGCATGACATTAAACTGTATATCCTAACTACGTGGACTTTTCCCACTAGGGTTGAATATGTGGATGCTATTTTTGGGAATAAACCAAAGATTCGCAAACATATGAATATGTATTAAATCTATAAGAGAGTCTCGAAACAGGAAATAATTCCCCCCCAAAAAGGGTGTGATGAGCCCGACTTCCCATCCTCTCGACCAATGTGAGTTCTTAAGAGTCGCTGGTCAGACCATCTGGCGAACGCTTGCCTTTGGAAAACAGGTCCATCAATCATTGGATACGGAGTCGTTGGGTGTTTCACAGGTGAAAAACAGAACGAGGCATGGATTTTATGGTTTTAATAATTTTTTAGGGTTTAAAGGGGGTTTAAGCACTTTTAGGTTTTTAATTTTTTATTTGTGTTTTCCAAAGTTTTTAGGGGTTTTAGGTTTTTAGTTATTTGTTTGCAGTTTTTTAGATTTTTATGATTTTTAGGGATTTTAATGGGTTTTAGGGGGGTTTTTGGATATTTATAATTTTTTAGGTTTTTAGGATTTTTAAGTGTTTTTAGGGTTTAATGGATTTCATAGGGATTTTCAGGATTTTTAAGGTTTTTATGTTTTTTTACAGATTTTTTGGGATTTTTTGGATTTTTCGAGTTTTTTAGGTTTTTAGGGAATTTGAGGGGATTTGGGGTTTTGGGGATTTTATTGTTTTTTGTGTATTTATATATTTTCCAGGTTTTTTTATATTTTTCTAATGTTTTTAGGTTTTTAATGGATTTTTATGGCTCCACATTCTCCCAGTTCTCTCCCCTCTATCTCCTGCTCTGCTTTCTCCTAGTTCTATCCTCTCTCTCTCGCTTACTTCATGCTCATGGTCTCTAGGGTTTCCTCTAGAAACCCCCCATCGCTCAGGGTTTATTCTCCTATTTCAACTCCATTATCCTTATACTAATCCCCAATATGGATTTCTCTGGGGTTATTCCTCATGTTCTCTCTTTTGGATGGTCCAATCCATGTCTCGTTCTTCGATTTCCCTCTAGTGAAGGTGATATTGTTTCTTCCCCATCTAACTCATCCTCAATTTAACTTCACATTCCACCACTCCTATCCTAGTCACATATGATAGGAAAGATAACTAGATGTTTTAGGGTAAATAGTTTGGTGGTCATGGGTATTCTCAACACCTTCTTCCCTTTATTTTAGGGTTTCATCCCCCCGATTTCCTCTTTATTTTTCATTTTGGGTTTCATATGTAGTTCTATTTTCCCTCTATGTTTTATCTTAGGCTATTATTTAGTGATTTATAATGGTCAACATCTATGGTGGATCATGTCTCTTTTTGATGACAGTTATCAGTGAGTCTTGCTGGTGTTATGACTAGTTTCCATCCTCTTTTTTATCTTCTTTTGCTCTAGAACTCTACCTATCTCTCTGAGATGGATCTGTGTGGTTGTATTCATGGTGCCTTGGGTCATGAGTTCAAACAGTTACTGACGTCATGGTGGTTTCATTGGTGTTCGTTCTTCTATGGATGGTATTCCCTAGTGTTCTTATTGGTGATCATATGGTGATGTTGAATGTGGTGTTCATCCAGTGATGTGATGATGCAGTTACAGTGACTTAACTTAGGGTTTCTTGGGTGGCTCATGTTTCGAGAGGTTCCTGAGACGACCTCTTCATCCATGGTTTTGAGATATTGTATGTAGGTACCCTCTGATGATTTTGAGATGTCTAGTTTTGCAATGATGATGACGATCTTCTCAAGTGTTTGGTGGTTCTGGAAGGTGATTCGATTCTTGGTGATGCTGTGAACATGGTTTGGTGTGGATGGTGGTTGCTGGACAATGACGATGATGTTTATCATGGGCGAAGTCGAAGGTATGGTGATGATGGTGATGTGATGATGGTGGCAATGCGGAGGGCGCTGTTGGCACGATGTGGTAGGGTAGTTCGGGCAGATTGCATGACTTTTAGGATACCGATGGAAGTTGATATAGTTTTCGAATTTTGAATTTCTTCCCACTAATATGTGTTATATTTTGGATTCTCTAATGTTTTGAACAATGTGTGGGTTACCACTATATCCATGAAAGTGGTTTTATGAAATTAATAAATAAAATTATTTAGAGGAGGGGGTTAAAGGGTTTTTATAGTTGTTAGTGTTTTAGGATTTTTATGGGGGTTTATGGTTTTTAAGGTTTTAGGGGTTTTTATCATTTTAAGGGGTTTTAGGGGGTTGGGTGTCTTTTTTAGGGTTTTTAGGGGTTTAGTTTTTTATTAGGTTTTTAGGTGTTTTAAATGTTTTTATATTTTTAAGGTTTTCTTAGGGTTTTCAGGGTTTTTATAGTTATTTATGTTTCTATGGATTTTTAGGGATTTCTAGGTTTTTTAGTTATTTTTTGGTTCTTTATATTTTTTAATGGGTTTTAGGGGATTATTGATTTAGATTATTTATAGGGGTTTTTAGTGTTTTTATGGTTTTTAGGGGTTTTAGCACTTTTTAGTTTTATTATGGGTTTTAAGTGTTTTTATGGTTTTATGGTTTTCATAAGGGTTTTCAATGTTTTTAGGGTTTTTAGGTTTGTATAGTTTTCTTGGATGTGTTCATGAATTTTAGGGTTTTTGTGTTTCTTGGGGATTATCAGTATTTTGATGAATTTTTTGGGGTTTTGGGGTTTTAATGAATTTAAGGGGTTTATGGGTTTTTACAATCTTTATGGTTTTTATGGAATTTAGTATTTTTTAGGTTTTTAGGGGTTCTAAGAGTTTTTAGGTATTTAAGGGCTTCATAGGGTATTATAGGTATTTTATGATATTTTACATTTTTTTGGGATATTTGTGGTTCTTATGGATTTTTATGGGATTTTAGGGGTTTGATGTTTTTTTGTAGATTTTACTATTTTAATGTGATTTTATATTTTTTAGTAATTTTTATGGTTTTGTGGGTTGTTGTATATTTTGGATGTTTTTAGGGTTTTATGGTCTTTTAAGGTTTTTACCGCTTTTAGGTTTATAGGGATTTTTAGTATTTTTAGGACATTAAGGTTTTCTTATGGGTTTTCATGGTTTTTAGTTTTTTATACATTTTTAGGGATTTTATGGAATTTGATGTATTTTTATGGTTTTTGGGGTTTTTAAAGATTTTTGGGTTTTTAGGGTTTTTAATGGTATTTAAGGGGTTTTGAGATTTTTTCTTGTTTTTTAGGTTTTTAGGGGTTTTAATTTTTTTGGGTTTTTATTTTCTTTTGGATTTTTATGGTTTTAGGGGTTTTTATATTTTTAGCAATTTCTAGTGCTATTTTTAAATTTCAATGGGTTTTAGGGAGTCTAGGTATTTTGAGGATTTTATTGGTTTCTAGGGATTTTATGGTGTTTTGGGTATTATGGTTTTTTAATTTCATTTTAGTTATTAAGTATTTTAGAGTTTTTATCATTTTTATGGGTTTAAAGTATTTTTAGACTTTTTATTTGGTATTTATAGTTTACGGTTTTTTTGGGTTTTTATGGATTTTAGGTGTTTAGGTTATTTTATGGATTTTAGGGATCTTTAGTGGATTTTTGGGTTTTAAGGTTTTTATGTGCTTTTTGGTTTTTAATATTTTCTTAGGGTTTTTAGGGATTTATAAATTTTGTGGGATTTCTAGTGTTTTTTAGAAATTTTATGTTATTTTATAATTTTTATGGATTTTGGAGGTTTTCAAGGTTTATTTAGAGTTTTTGGGGTTTTGTTTTTGTTTTTTAGGTTTTTGTTTTTATTTTATTTTTAGGATTTTTATATTTTCTTATATATTTTTAATATTTATAGGAGTTATAAGGTATTTAAGTGTTTTTAGTGGATTTTTAGTGCTTTTATGGGTTTATAGGGTTTTATGGTTTTTAGGGTTTTATGGGTTTTAATGTTTTTGGGTGTTTTAGGATTTTTAGAATTTTCTGGGTTTCAGGGGGTTTAAGTGTTTTTAGGTTTTTAATATTTTAAGATGGTTTTTATAACATTTATTTTTTGACATTTTATAGCATTTATGAATTATTTAGCTTTTTTATTGTTTTTTAGTTTTTTAAAGATTATGAGGGGTTTTTAGGGTTTTATTGTGTTTAGGATTTTTAGCATTTCAGGGTTTAGGGGGTTAAATTGTTTTGGGGGTTTTTATGGTTCTCTTTTAGGGGTTTAAGAGTTTTATGTTTTTTTACATTTTTAGGGATTTTGCTAATTTTTCATTATTTTTTAGGTTTTTATGGTATTTATCGATTTTGAGGGTTTATGGTTTTTAGGTATTTTAGGGTTTTAGTGGTTTTTTATATTTTTTAGTATTTAGGGGTTGTAATTGTTTTTAGGTTTTTTAGGTTTTCTTATGTTTTTTAATGGATTTTAATATTTTTCAAAGTTTTATTTATTTTGGGGATTTTTTTAGAATTTTGTGTTTTTAGAGTTTTTTGGGATTTCGAGCATTTTGAGGGTTTTTTAAAGATTTATTTTGAGTTTTTAAGGGTTTTTAGGTTTTTAGGTTTTTATAGTTTCTTAATGTTTTTAGGGGTTTAAATTATTTTTAGAGTATTTTAGTGGATTTTTAGGGTTTTTATCATTTTTAGTTATTTTTAATGTTTTTTGGGGGCTTTACACTTTTTTGGGGTTTTACCACTTATTAGGTATTCTAGTGGACTTATGTGTTTTTATATGTGTTAGTTTTTCTTAATATTTTTCAGGTTTTTTAGGGGTTTTTATATTTTAGATATTTTTTATTTTTTTGTATTTTTGTGGTTTTTCTGAATTTTTAGGGATTTTGTTGGGTTTAGTGTTTTTTAGAATTTTTAGGGTTTTTAGTGTTTTTAGTGGTTTTAAGTTCATTAATGTTTTATGAATTTTATAAAGGTTATCAAAGATTTAGTGGGTTTTTATATTTTAAGGTATGTTTAGGAACATTTTTAAATTTTTATGGGTTTTTATATTTTTTAGGGATTTTTAGGATTTTTAAGGTTTTATGGGTGTTTTAGTGTTTTAGGGTTTTTTTATTTTTTATATTTTTTATGTTTTTAGAGTTTTTAATATTTAATTATTTTAAAGGGTTTTTAGATTTTGTAGTGTTTTTTTAATATTTTTATGGGTTTTTATTATTTTTTATGGTTTTAGGGTATTTTTTGGATTTTTATGGTGTTTATTGGATTTTAGGTTTTTATGGTTTTTATGTGTTTTTATTTTTTTATGGTTTTATGAGAAGTTTTATAGATTTTAATTTTTTTACGGTCTTTAGAGATTTTTTTGGTTTTTATGATTTTTTATAGATTTTAGGGATTTTTAGTGTTTTTATGGGTTTTTTTGGTTTTTAGTTTTTATATATTTTAGGGGTTTTTTGGGTTTTTTTAATGTTTTTAAAATTTTTTGTGGTTAAAAGGGTTTTGATATTTATAGTGTGTTTTTGGTTGTAAGGGTTTTAGGGGTTTTTATGTATTTAGGGGGTTTTAGGGTTCTTTTGGTACTTTTTTATTTTTTAGGGTATTTGCATTTTTTGGGTTTTTAAGGGTTTTATGTGTTTTTAGGATTTCAAGGTTTTCTTAGGTGTTTTCAAGGTTTTTAGGTATTTTAGGATTTTAGGTATTTTCTGGGATTTTTATGATGTTTATGGTTTTAATGTTTTCTGTGGTTTGAAGAGTTTAACGGGTTTTAAGGGTTTTTTGAGTTTTTTAGGTATTTAGGGGGTTTTAGTGTTTTATGGTTTTTATGGTTTTCTTAGGATTTCTACGTTTTAGGAATTTTTAGGGATTTATATATATTTTATTGCTTTTTATAGGTTTTTTTGGGATTTTGAAGTTTTTTATTGGTTGTTTGGGTTTTTAGCATTTCTCAGTTTATAAGGGTTTTATGATTTTCTAAGATTTTAAGTTGTTCATTGGGGTTTTCAAGGATTTTAGGATTTTTTATATTTTCAGGTATGGTTATGGAAATTTCATGATTTCATGGGTTTTATGGTATTTAGGGATTTTGAGAGTTTTTAGGGGTTTTCTGGGTTCATATGGTTTTTTGGGGGTTTTAAGGTTTTTTATTTTTTAGGGTTTTAAAGTTTTTAATGTTTTTAGGGGTTTGAAGGATTTTTAGAGTTTTTACTAGGTATTAGTGTTATTATGGGATTTAGGTTTTTTATGGTTTTAGTGGTTTTTTGGGTTTCTGGGGTTTTATCATTTTTAGGTTTTTACTGGTTTTAAGTTTTTTATGGTTTTATGGTTTTCTTAGGGGTTATCAGGGCTTTTAGGGGTTCGTACATTTTTTGGGATTTTAAGGTCTCGCTTAGGATTTTTTTAGGGTTTATTATGGTTTTAGGGGTTTAGGATTTTTTAACGTTTTTATCTATTTAGGGGTTTTATGTGTTTTTTAGTTTTTAATATTTTCTTACGGGTTTTGAGGGTTTTTTGGTTTTTTACATTATTAAGGATTTTTAGCATTGTTTTATATTTTTAGGGGTTTTAGGATTTTTAGTGAATTTGAGGGGTTTATGGATTTTTATGGATGTAGGGTTTTTATGGATGTTTGGTTTTTTTTTGGTTTTTTTTGTTTTTAGGGGTTTTAAGGTTTTTTAGAAATTTTTAAAATATTTATGGGTTTAATGGTTTTTTTGAGTTTATGTGGGTTTTAAGGTTTTTAGGAGTTGTAATGCATTTTTATAGTTTTTTGGGGTTTTTATATAATTTAGGGGTTTTAGGTGTTTTTAGGTATTTTATGGTTTCCAACATTATTTTGGTTTTTAGGGTTTTATGTTTTTTTGGTCTTCAACGCTTTCATAGTTTTTTAGTGTTTTTAGGGTTTTTATGTTTTATGGATTATTAGGGATTTTAAATATTTTCATTATTTTTATATTTTTTATGGATTTTAAGGATTTCAGGGTTTTTAATACTTTTAGCATTTTTTAGGTTTTTAGGTTCTAAGTGATTTTAGTTTCTTATGGTTTTTAGGGTGTTTATGTTTTTAGGGATTTTTATGGATTTTTGAATTTTTATGGGGTTTTATGGTTTTTAGGGTTTTTGAGGGTTATTAAGATTTTAGGGTTTTTAGTGTTTTCATGGGGTTTTAGGTCTTTAGTTTTTTTACTATTTTATGGTTTTTAGGGTTTTTAGAGTTTTTAACTATTTTGGGGTTTTAATGGGATTTTAGAGTTTTTCATGTTTTTAGGATTTTTGTGGGTTCTATGGTTTTTAGGGAATTTTAGGGGGGGGGTTGGGCCTTTTAGGGTTTTTAGAGGTTTTTTGATTTTAGTGGTTTTATGTTTGTTAAGGTTTTTAGGGTTTCTTAGGTATTTTCAGCGTTTTTAGTGATTTCTATGTTTTTACGAATTTTTAAGAATTTTAAGAATTTAAGGATTTTAGGGTTTTTAGTTTTTTTGGGGGGGGGGGTTGAGGGTTTTATAGATTTTTTATGGTTTTCAGGGCTTTTAGAACTTTTTAGGTTTTTTAAGGTTTTATGTAATTTTAGGTTTTTGTGGTTTTCCTAAGTATTTTTAGGGTTTTTTTTCATTTTTAGGTTTTTAGGGATATTTATGAATTTTTTAGAATTTTTTTTGGGGTTTTAGGGTTTTGTGGGGATATTGGGGAAAGGAAGGTGCAAAACCAGTCTATTCTTGCCCACCCAAGATTTTTTAGAAAAAATACACAACAGACAAGGGTGTGGCCGAGTCAATCATCCCACACCCAGAAACCCTAAACACCGCCAAAAATCCAAAAACCCGCAAAGATAAACAACATCAAGAGGACACCAACAACACCAAAACTGTAAACCGGAACTTCATCACCTCCTAGCCAATCCACAACCCATATCCATCAGCTCAGATTCTAGCATCCCACACCTCCTATCCAATCATCTCCCAACAATTCACATCTCAGTTTTTTGCATCCAGCACTTTCTAAGAAATCAGCTCCCAGCCTTTCCCAGGTCATATTCCAGCAACCAGCACCTTCTGAACAAACAACTCCAAATACCTCATACCCATTGCCAAAAAAATAGGACCACCAGTAACCACACCCATAAATATTCCACAACACCTAACACCCTTTGGAAGGAACCCAGCTCCAAATAGATCCTCTAACATCCCAGAATTCACACAACATCACTGGACGATTCGCAATGGCTCTTACCAATTCCAAGAACCAATACCTGCTATGATGAATGACCAAACCAACCAAAAACCAATAAAAAAAAGCTTCTAAAAATAAAGGTTTTCTAACCAGAACCTCTAGAGAGAATCACAGAATCAAAGAACCATTTTGGCATCTCAGAAATACCACAGACCAAAAAAAGGACAAGATTGCAACACAATTGCATCAGCTCCGCAAAACAAAGACAAGTCCAACTGACTAGAACACAACCTGTAACCGCTTTATGATACGATGATGAAATTGAAGAACCAGCTTTGTCTCATGATGAGCCAAGCAGAGCATAAATCATGTCTATCCGAGAATCATCCGCAACCGCCAATGCCAAATCACTCTGCTAATGAAGCCAATCCCTGTAATGATCCGAATCCGAAGGATCGAGCCACGCCACCACACGAGAAAAGAAAAGAACACTTTCCCCCTTGGATACATAGAGCACTACCGAAGCCCACCACCGCCAAGATCTCCCCCACAAATGCAAGGAAATTCACCACTCAGGAAAGGACAAACATCCGAAGAATCGATGAAACACCCACCACCATGGATTCATAGATCACTACCGAAGACCACCGCTGCTCCCTTGGATCCGTGGAGCATGATCAAAGCTGCCACTTGGGAAAAGCAAAGCCTCTGAAGAATCTAGGAAATAGTCACATCCTTTGATTTGAAGATCGCTTCCAAATCCCACTGCCACCACCTTGGATCCGAAGAAGGCTACCCTAGAATACGCAAAGCCCAAGGGAAATAACTAGGGGATATAGCCACCAACCTTTAGGAAATTTTTGTGGTTTTTATTGTTTTTATGGTATTTTTTGGGTTTTAGGGTTTTTCAGTTTTTAGGGTTTTAATGGTTTTTCAATATTTTTTAACATTTTTAGGGTTTAATGGGTTTTTATATTTTTAGTGGTTATTATTGGTTTTTTGAGTGTTTTGGGGTTTTTAAGGTTTTAGGGGTTTTTAAATAAATTTTAGGGGTTTTTAGGGTTTTTATGGAATTTTAGAGGTATAGAATTTTTTATTTTTTAGTCGTTTTAAGTGTTCTATAGTTTTAATTTTGTTTAGGGTTTTCAGTGTTTTTAGATATTTTAATTTTATAGGTATTTGAGGGATTTATTAAGATGTTTATGTTTTTTTGGGTTTTTTGTATTTTGATGGTTTTTAGAGTTTTTGGTTTATTTCATTTTAAGGTTTTTAGGGTTTTTAAATGTTTTTAGTTTTCAAAGGTTTTCTTATGGTTTTGGAGTTTAGGAGTTTTTCGTGTTTATGTATTTTTAGGGATTTTTTAGGGTTTGTAAGGTTATTACGGTTTTTCTGGATTTTGAGGGTTTTTAAAGTTTTTTAGGGTTTGTGGTTTTTTATATTTTTATAATTTTTTAAATATTTTAGTGGTTTTAAGTGTTTTAATTTTTAATTTTTTTCAATTTTTTATGATTTTTATGGGTTTTTACGTTTTTAAGGTTTTAAGGGGTTTTTTGTTTTTAGGGTTATTAGGATCATTTATGGTTCTTAGTATTTTTTATGTTTTTTGGGGTTTAATGATTTTTTTGTGTTTTTAAGGTTTTCTATATGTTTTTAGGGTTTTTAGCATTTTTATGCTTTTTTGAATTTTTAGGTATTTTTTAGAATTTTTATGCCTTTTTATGTTGTTTAGGGATTTTGATCGATTTAAGGGTTTTTCAGGGCATCTCAGTTTTTAGTGTTTTTTAGTTTTTTAGAGGATTTAATTCTTTATATTTTTAAGTTTTTATTTGTATTTTTGGGGGGTTTAATATTTTTTTACATTTTTTGAGATTTTTACGGATTTTGTAGGATTTTTATGTCTTTTAGTATTTTTAGGGATTTTGAAGGATTTTATGGGTTTTTAATTTATGGGTTTTTAGGTGGTTTTAGTTTTTATGTTTTAAGGAATTTTAGAGTCTTAAAATTTTAGTGGATCAAATAGTTTTTAAAGTTTTTCTTATATTTTTATGGTTTTAGTGTTTTTTATATTTTTAGGTGTTTCTATGGTTTTAGGTTTTTGGAGGGTTTTTCGGTTTTTAAAGTATTTTTTATGGGTTTCAGGTTTTTAGGCATTTTTTTTGTGATTGTGTCATTTTTTAGGTTTTTTAGGTGTTTTAATTTTGTTTAGGTTTTTATGATTTTATTTAGGTATTTCGGTGCTTTTAGGGAATTTTATGTTTTTGTGGATTTTAGGGATTTTCTAGGATTTTCAGGGTTTATTACATTTTTCGAAATTCTGGTGAGTTTTTAGGATTTTTTGGGGTTTTAGGGTTTTAATGGTTTCTTTTTGGGTTTTAAGTATATTTTTTGAGTTTTTGTTTTTTTAAGATTATTTAGAGTTTTTTTAGCTTTTTAAGCGGTTTAAAGGGTTTTTATAGCTTTTTGTGGGCTTTTAGTGTTTTATGGGTTTCTAGAGTTTTATGGGTTTTATGTTTTTTAGAAGTTTATGTTGGTTTTAGGGAATTTTGGTGTTTTTTATAAATTTTTAGGTATTTATGGGATTTAATTACTTTTTGTTTTTTAAGGTATTTAAATTTTTTTCAGGGGTTTTATGGGTTTTTACATTTTATAGATTTTTAGGGATTTTTTAGAATTTTTATGGGGTTTTTGGATTTTGTGGATTGTACAGTTTTTAGGGTTTTTAGGTTTTCAATGGTTTTTATGGTTTTTCTCATCTTTAGTGGTTTTAAGTGTTTTTATGATAATATGGTTTTCTTAGGGTTTTTCAGGTTTTATGTGTTTTTTTGTTTTTAAGTATTTATAGGGGATTTTATGGATTTTGTGAGTTTTTATAGATTTTTTAGGGGTTTAAGTTTTTTTATTGATTTTATGGTTTATCGAGTTTTAAGTGTGTTTTTAGTTTTCAAGTATTTAAGGTTATTTAGAGTTTTGGATCGTTTTGATGGGTTTAAAGGGTTTTTAGAGTTTTTTGTGGGTTTTAGTGTTTTTATGGTTGTTTAATGTCCTTTATAGCCTCTATTATTTCTTATGTTTTTAAGGGTTTTAGGGTTTTAGGTTCTTTAAGGGGGTCTAGATATTTTTAGGTTTTTTTGGGATTTTATGTACTTTTAGGTCATAAGGGTTTCTTAGTATTTTTAGTGTTTTAAACATTTTTGGATATTTTAAGATCTTTTTAAATATTTCTATGGGTTTTTTGAGTTTTATGAATTTTTAGGGTTTTTGTTTTTCAATGTTATTATGGTTTTTAGCAATTTTTTTTTGTTTTTTTTGGGGGGGGGGGGGGGTTTAAGTGTATTTATGTTTTTAAGATTTTCATTGGGTCTTTCAGGGTTTTTAGGTTTTTTATGTTTTTAGGGATTTTAAGGACCATTTAAGGATTTTATGGTTTTTTAGTGTTTTTAATGACTTTTATGGATTTAGGATTTCCTTAATTTTTTTTGGAATTTTTTTTTCTTTTTTTATGTTTTTAGGTGTTTTAATTATTTTTAGGTTTTTATGGTATGCTTAAAGTTTTTAATGGTTTTAAGGGGTTTTTTCATTTTTAGGGATTTTTATGGTTTTTGTTATTTTTATTGTTTTTTAGGGGATTAAGAGATTTTCAGGGTTTTATGGATTTTTTTGAGTTATTAGGGATTTTAAGAGTTTTAGAATTTTTAATAATTTTAGGGGTGTAAAGGGTTTTTATGCTTTTAGTGTGTTTTTTTGTGTTTTTTGGGTTTTTGGGGGGTTTAATGGGTTTAGGTGTTTTTATGGATTTAGTGGATTTTATGGTTTTTATGGGTTTTTTTTGTTTTAATGTATTTAAGGGTTTTAATTATATTTTGGTTTTTTATGTTTTCATAGTTTTTTTCTGGGTTTTATGGTTTTTTATAATTTTAGGAATGTTTTATATTTTTAGAATTCTTTGGTTTTTAGGGATTAAGTATTTTTAGGGATTTTTTGGATTTTAGGGCAGTTTTTGGTTTTAACTATTTTTAAGTGGTTTTTTATTTTTATGGTTTTCTTAGAGGTTTTGAGGGTTTCTAGAGGTTTTTACATTTTTAGGGATTTTAAGGTTTTTTGGATTTTTATGGTATTAAGGGTTTTAGGGATTTGAGGGTTTTTAGAGGTTTTTATGGTTTAAAGGGTTTAAAAGGTTTTTTTAATTCTCTATTGGTTTTATTTTTTTAGAGTTTTTATGATTTTGGGGGGTTTAAAGGGTTTTTTGAGTTTTTAGTGGTTTTTAAGGGTTTTATGGGTATTTAGGGTTTTTAATGTCTTTAGGGGGTTTTATGGTTTTTATGTGTTTTCGGAGCTTTTAGGGGATTTAGTGTTTTTAGGTTTTAGGGGTTTTAATTGTTTTTAGGTTTTTAAGGTTTTCTTTGGGATTTTTACTGTTTTTAGGGTTTTTTTTGTTTTTAGATGTTTTTAGTGATTTTTTAGGAGTTATATTATTTTTTGGATTTTTAGGGATTTTGAGGGTTTTAGGGTTTTAGGGTTTTTAAGAGTTTTTAGCATTTTTACTGTTTTAATGATTTTTTAGGTTTTTTAAGTGTTTTTATGTATTTAAGGTTTTCTTAGGGATTTTTATTTGTTATGGTTTTTTACATTTTTAGTGGTTTTGAGGATTTTAGGGTTATGTTTTTAGGGATTTTTAGAATTTTAATGGGTTTTATTTATGTTTTTTTTGTTTTTGAGGGGTTTAGAGTATATTAGTGGTTTTAGGATTTTTATTGTTTTGTGGGGGTTTTAGGTGGGTTTTTTTGAGTTTTTAGGGGTTTTAAGGTTTATTATACTTTTTAACTATTGTTTGGGATTATAGGGTTTTTAATGGTTATTAGTAGGTTTTATGCATTTTTACATTTTTAAAGATTTTTAGGTATTTTAGTATATTTATTATTTTTTAGAGTTATAGGGATTCTTATGGTTTTTTGTTTTTTAGGTGTTTTAGGCTTTGTATTAATTTTATTAATTTCGAGGTTTTTATGGGTTTTAAAGGATTTTACACTTTTAATGTTTTCTAACCGCTTTTTAGTGTTTTAGGTATTTTTAAATTTTTAGGGATTTTTGGTATTTTTTAGGGTTTTATGAATTTTAGTGTTTTTAGGGATTTTGAGGGGTTTAAGGGCTTTTTGGTTTTTATAGGGTTTCTTAGATTTTAGAGTTTTTATGGGATTTTACGAGGTTTTAGTGATTTTATTCATTTAATGGGATTAAATAACTTTTAGTTTTTTTCGAAATTTTTATTAATTTTAGGGGGTTTTATCTTATCTAGGATGTATCATTGGTTATAGGTATTTTTTAGTGATTTTAGGGTCTTTTAGGGGTTTTTAATTTTTTATGTTTTAGGGTTTTTATGTGTTTTTAGGTTTTATGGTTTTTTTATGAGGTTTCAAGGTTTTTACGTTATTTTATGTTTTTGGATTTTAGGGAATTATTTAGGATTTTTAAAGTTTTTTAAAGTTTTTAATAATTTTGATTGATTTTTGGGCGTTTTAGGATTTTTATAATTTTATTGGTTTTTTTTGGGTTTTCAGTGTTTTTATGTTTTTAATATTTTCCTAGGGTTTTTAGATTTTTTTTACATTTTTAGGAACTTTAAGAGATTTTTTTGGATTTTATGGTTTTTTGGGTTTCTTAGAGATTTTTTGGTTTTTAAGGATTTTAGAATTTTTTTTGGTTTTTTGGATTTTTAAGTGTTTTTAAATTTTTATGGTTTTTTATTTTTATATTTTTATTTTAGATTTAGAAGATTTTATGTTATTTTTGGTTTTTTGTGGTTTTTTGGGACTTTATGAGTTTTTTCGAGTTTTTATGGTTTTTTGAGTTTTTTAATATATTTCGGGGTCTAAAGGTTTTTAGAGTCTTTATTATTATTTTGGGGGTTTGGGTTTTTATGTTTTTT